>JAXIVJ010002774.1:5000-57500 GCA_036785665.1 Chirona hameri | reverse complement strand
CCTCGGCGGAGGCGTTGTGCCGAAATTTTGGCGCAATGGCTGTTGCGGCAAAATGTATTGGGTGCTACACCGCATTCTCAACACCTGTTAACACATATAAATGTGAAGTCAGCGTGTGGAAGGCCTCAGCGTCGCATCAGCCTTGGCACCAGGGTGCCACCGTCTCAGTGCAAAACATCGGGTGGATCCAGGGGGCGGCAAGGAGCCATCCCCCCCAAAGGTCCTGAAACTATTATTCCCCCCCCCAAACGGTCGGACGTACAGTTGTAAACATTGCCTTTGCAGCAGTCAAAATCCAGCTATCCACATTGAAAAACCTGCAAATATCGTGCCGCTTCGCGGCATGATACAAAATTCGCAATTGCTTATAAAAATTGGAAAATGGGAAAATAAATAAATAAAGTGTCTGGCAGAGGCTCTCCTTAGCGGTACCTAATTGCTAGCCCCAGGGCCCACTCCCTTCATACAATATTAACTTTCAAGCGGGCTACATGTTTAGCTAGTCTGCCGAGTTCCGAAAAAGGCGATGCGGACATTGGCTCCCGGAAGCTGCTCCAGCGGTGGCCAACTTGCTGGACCGAAGAGACTAATAGTGGGACCAGGCCAGGAACATCTCCCCAAGCCATCTCAACCCAGCCTCCTCAAGATCCACAGGGACCATTTATGCGCAGAAAAGTCGTTCTGCCTCTTGCTGCTTTTAAACCGTTTGCACTGTTACCAGTTGTTTGTTGCAGTTCAGTACATATGTAATGTATACAGTTATCATATGTACTATTGAGCGCTGACTGCCACTGGTCATCGTGATTTACTATCCAATGAATATGTATATGAAAAACTACCTTAAGTTCAATATTTTTCATCATACCAAGAGATGTGCAACCAGGAATAGGGGTTACCTGAGGTTTGGCTCCACTCACGGTCTGGTTCCAATATTAAAATTGCGTTTTTCACGACCTAAAATTTAAATTTTCACGCCGCTTCGCGGCGTCACATCGGTGGCCATCATCATAACGAAGCCATCGTCACCGTCTTTGGTTCGTTGTAACGGTGAATTGAATCAGTAGCATTTTAACTTCTTATCCTCTACGTCTACAAGGCGTAAATTTCTGAGTTTTATCAGGCAAACCTGTAAAATTGCAATATTGTTCAATGTTTGTCATCATACCGATGTGCGACCAGGAATACGGGTTACCTGAGGCTTGGCTCCTCTCCCACGGTCTGGTTCCAATATTAAAATTTCGTTTTCCACTACCTAAAAATGAAATGTGCACGTCGCTTCGCCACGTCACATTGATGGCCATCGTCATGACGAAGCCTTCGGTTTGTTGTAACGGTGAATTGAGTGAATAACATTTTAGCTTTTTATCCTCTACAAGGCCCATATTACTTGGGTTTATCAGGCAAACCCGTAAAATTTAGTGGCGCTAAATAACATGTACCTACCTACTCTTAACATGGAAACCACATTCAAAATGCTGCAAACGCACACGCATAAAAATGGGGGTACATTTTTTCCCGTCATTTAGCCGACTCCCACAAAAAAAAAACGCCCACGTCCCTGCCCGCCCCCACTCAACAACTTTTTGGAAATACGCCACTGGATTTGCCCCTTAAACCCACGGCCAGATCCGCCCCTGTCTTTCATGGCAAGGTCCATCAAGTGAGCACCGTCCCAGAGCACAGAGTACCACTCTGGCTGCTCCACCCCTTCGCACAGAACGGCAGTTGTGAACCCTTTGCTTTGGTACTGGCCGTCGCCGCTGACCCCACCCAGTACCGTTTGTCCACGGCTGGTAGGTGCTCAGCGATGGTGGAGGCCACCTGTTTGCCAGTTCCCCCGACTTTCCGCCTTTTAGGACATTTTTGGAAATTACTTCTATTAATGGGAACGCACTTTCCAAAAATGGAAGTTTCCGAAAATATAAAATTTAACCATAGTGTCCACAGCTGAATTGTGAAGTCAGTGGCGAGGCTCCTGGCAGGAGCAGCCCAGTCGTGGACCAGTGGACTCAGTCGTGCGGCCTTGAAGGATGGAACCGGAATCTCGGAGTCTGTGCGCCAAACTTTTGCTAGATGAAATTACGCTGGACGTGCGCCGAAATTTTCGGCGCAATCGCCGAATTACGCTGAACGTGCGCCGAAATTTTCGGCGCAATCGCCGAATTACGCTGGACGTGCGCCGAAATGTTCGGCGCAATCGCCGAATTACGCTGGACATGTTGGTGAAAGCGTGTATTTTTTCCAGTCGGGCCTTTCCTTACCTTACAGTAATCAGGGTTTTTAGGCCTCAAGGCCTGTAGTACCCGCTATCATCGAGCTCATGATTCCTGACATGTCTCAGTCAGTGTCAGGTATGCTGAACCCGACGTGAGCCCAATGGGCGTCCAATCTAGCCTTGAAGGCATTCAGCGAATGTTCTCATGTAAAAGTATAGCCAGTGAATTATAAGATTATTTTTTCCTCATGCCTCAATATAGATGACTGAAGTCATGTTTGTACACTATATTATTTGTCTATATTATTACCTACACACCTGTCTATGGAAGTTTGGAACAGACTGGTGAACCACACCTACACTGGATTGGATCTTCCAAATTCTAACAGTCTGAACTTTGTCCTGCATTTTCTCATGATTTGATGAAATTAATGTTTTGATATTGGGATACACAATACTGAGATAGGTAGTTGTTAGCTAGTAATTTGGCTATCAGTTTGGCATATTAACTAAAACAATATATGGACTGGAAAACATTGTCAACACTAACATCAACATGCTTTGTTTCTGTTTGACATGTTTTCTACTGATATATTGTGGTATGTTAAAAGTCCAATCTTCAAACACATCCTAACCTCAGACTTGTCATGCTATCAGAGTGCAGATGATACAGACACACAGTGCTTTAGTGCATCTGTATTGCTTACATTATGATAGCATGAAAAGTCTTGAGGTTAGAACTTGTCCAGGGTTACAGCAGTTTACCCTATTCAAATTGTTTATGCTGAATTAAAAATAGGCTCAGGCCTATGAGGCCAGAACTGGCTAAAACCTATAACTTATGAACTTATGCAGCATTTGTTTTGTAAAAGCCAAGTACCAAGCTATTTATCATGATATTACTGAGCGGACGCAAGGTCTTCCATAAACCCAATGGGTCTGTTCCATTGGCTCCTCTAACCTCTAGCCTCCTCAAAGCTCCTCCAAATTAATATTATCGTTCCTGCGGCTCATCCAAACTCCTCTAAGCTCCTCCAAGCTCGCCTCTAACCTCCTCCAAACTCCTCCAAAATGAAAGGTGTTTTTTTTTCTTTCTGAGGAGGCTATGGTAGACATTAGTGGCACAGTTCATTCATTTGTAATTCGGATGCCAGATTTGTTGTTACACATAAGAGAAAGAGAGTGAGGACTGAATGTGAAGTTGAAGTGGTGTGAATAGTATTTTTTCCTTCTCATTTTCTCCATGGGTACTTACAAATTGGGTGTCAGAATTAAAAATTGGGTATCTCATATTTGTTGTGGATCTGGACGCCGTTTTCGTCTTCAATGGATCAGCACTGTCTACTTGACATGCGCGCAAACAGCTGGTACCTCATCCAAAATCGCTCCTGTGGCGATGCAAATCAGCGCTCCTCCAACCTCCTCTAAACTAATCTCATCTTTTTTTTTTGAGGAGCCACTGAAACAGACCCAATGACACTCAATGGAAAAAATGCACTCCATCATTCCATTGATTTTGCTGATGGCGAGGGATGGAGACCTGGTTTCTGTATTTCGTGGGCCCCAGGCAGGGCCACGAGAGTGGGCGAGTCAACTGGGGCTAACCACGTGTGCGACCGGCGGGTCGTGGGTCGTGGCAGCGACCACCATCATAGGGAAGACGGGGCTGTGTGTCGTTGCGTGCTGCTCCTAAACCTCTATCCAGTGTCGGTACCGTCTGGGATCTATCCAGTGTCGGTACCGTCTGGGATCTATCCAGTGTCGGTACCGTCTGGGATCTATCCAGTGTCGGTACCGTCTGGGATCTATCCAGTGTCGGTACCGTCTGGGGTCTATCCAGTGTCGGTACCGTCTGGGATCTATCCAGTGTCGGTACCGTCTGGGGTCTATCCAGTGTCGGTACCGTCTGGGATCTATCCAGTGTCGGTACCGTCTGGGATCTATCCAGTGTCGGTACCGTCTGGGGTCTATCCAGTGTCGGTACCGTCTGGGATCTATCCAGTGTCGGTACCGTCTGGGGTCTATCCAGTGTCGGTACCGTCTGGGATCTATCCAGTGTCGGTACCGTCTGTGATCTATCCAGTGTCGGTACCGTCTGGGATCTATCCAGTGTCGGTACCGTCTGGGGTCTATCCAGTGTCGGTACCGTCTGGGATCTATCCAGTGTCGGTACCGTCTGGGATCTATCCAGTGTCGGTACCGTCTGGGATCTATCCAGTGTCGGTACCGTCTGGGATCTATCCAGTGTCGGTACCGTCTGGGATCTATCCAGTGTCGGTAACGTCTGGGATCTATCCAGTGTCGGTACCGTCTGGGATCTATCCAGTGTCGGTACCGTCTGGGATCTATCCAGTGTCGGTACCGTCTGGGGTCTATCCAGTGTCGGTACCGTCTGGGATCTATCCAGTGTCGGTACCGTCTGGGATCTATCCAGTGTCGGTACCGTCTGGGATCTATCCAGTGTCGGTACCGTCTGGGATCTATCCAGTGTCGGTACCGTCTGGGATCTATCCAGTGTCGGTACCGTCTGGGGTCTATCCAGTGTCGGTACCGTCTGGGATCTATCCAGTGTCGGTACCGTCTGGGATCTATCCAGTGTCGGTACCGTCTGGGATCTATCCAGTGTTGGTACCGTCTGGGATCTATCCAGTGTCGGTACCGTCTGGGATCTATCCAGTGTCGGTACCGTCTGGGATCTATCCAGTGTCGGTACCGTCTGGGATCTATCCAGTGTCGGTACCGTCTGGGATCTATCCAGTGTCGGTACCGCCTGTGATCTATCCAGTGTCGGTACCGTCTGGGATCTATCCAGTGTCGGTACCGTCTGGGATCTATCCAGTGTCGGTACCGTCTGGGATCTATCCAGTGTCTGTACCGTCTGGGATCTATCCAGTGTCGGTACCGTCTGGGATCTATCCAGTGTCGGTACCGTCTGGGATCTATCCAGTGTCGGTACCGTCTGGGATCTATCCAGTGTCGGTACCGTCTGGGATCTATCCAGTGTCGGTACCGTCTGGGATCTATCCAGTGTCGGTACCGTCTGGGATCTATCCAGTGTCGGTACCGTCTGGGATCTATCCAGTGTCGGTACCGTCTGGGATCTATCCAGTGTCGGTACCGTCTGGGATCTATCCAGTGTCGGTACCGTCTGGGATCTATCCAGTGTCGGTACCGTCTGTGATCTATCCAGTGTCGGTACCGTCTGGGATCTATCCAGTGTCGGTACAGTCTGGGATCTATCCAGTGTCGGTACCGTCTGGGATCTATCCAGTGTCGGTACCGTCTGGGGTCTATCCAGTGTCGGTACCGTCTGGGATCTATCCAGTGTCGGTACCGTCTGGGATCTATCCAGTGTCGGTACCGTCTGGGATCTATCCAGTGTCGGTACCGTCTGGGATCTATCCAGTGTCGGTACCGTCTGGGATCTATCCAGTGTCGGTACCGTCTGGGATCTATCCAGTGTCGGTACCGTCTGAGATCTATCCAGTGTCGGTACCGTCTGGGATCTATCCAGTGTCGGTACCGTCTGGGATCTATCCAGTGTCGGTACCGTCTGGGATCTATCCAGTGTCGGTACCGTCTGGGATCTATCCAGTGTCGGTACCGTCTGGGATCTATCCAGTGTCGGTACCGTCTGGGATCTATCCAGTGTCGGTACCGTCTGGGGTCTATCCAGTGTCTGTACCGTCTGGGATCTATCCATTGTCGGTACCGTCTGGGATCTATCCAGTGTCGGTACCGTCTGGGATCTATCCAGTGTCGGTACCGTCTGGGATCTATCCAGTGTCGGTACCGTCTGGGGTCTATCCAGTGTCGGTACCGTCTGGGATCTATCCAGTGTCGGTACCGTCTGGGATCTATCCAGTGTCGGTACCGTCTGGGGTCTATCCAGTGTCGGTACCGTCTGGGATCTATCCAGTGTCGGTACCGTCTGGGATCTATCCAGTGTCGGTACCGTCTGTGATCTATCCAGTGTCGGTACCGTCTGTGATCTATCCAGTGTCGGTACCGTCTGGGATCTATCCAGTGTCGGTACCGTCTGGGGTCGCCGGAGCTGAGTTATCCAGCGTTAGTACTGTCTGGGATCGCCGAAGCTGAGCTTCCATTATCCAGCGTCGGTTGCGTCAGCCGCCGGCGCACAGTGGGCGAGAACGGTCTGCTAGCGCAACAGGGGGCGAAAAATACAATTTCTAAAATGACTATTTTATACGGCTCATTTTCAAGCAAAATGTCAATAGCATGAAAGCATCGATAGCATCGATTCGCAAATAAATGTGCTTATTTTTATGCACTATGTCTTCAAACACACACTATTGTTAAGCCGCCGATATTGCTATGGCGCGCCTCATTCTCATCGCATTGATATATGCTCATTTGGGAGGCGAAGAACGTTTTGTAGAGGCATTGTGGTATTTTTTTTTATTGAAAGTACAAATCATCAGCAGCCCGAAATACCTAAATATGACCTTTTCATGTGAATGAGCAATTTTTTATTCTAATATTAAGTGAGGATGTTATTTGACGTAGCTGGCCAACAGAATTCAAAATTGAGTTAAGCCTACAATTTTTAATCCGCGGTTCTCCGCTTTGATGAATCATTTGTATGCCTCGTGAGGGTTTATACTTTGTGTCTAAACAAAGAAACCTTGCGCATATTTGCGTTTTTTTTATTTTGCAGCTTATTTTATAGTGTACATCACTATTAACTCTGCGCCATTACAATGCCCGGATCTCTGCTGTCCCTAGTTAACTGGTCGTACAAAGACTATTAAAAAATACAAATGCAATGCAAAATATCTAAAGATAGCAAATGACGAGGGCTACAAAATGGCTATCTCGGATTTTAGAAGCTTTTGTTTTTTGACCCCCAAAAATAAAAAAGGTTTTGTTTAAAAAGATGCCCTCAAAATAACACTTTTCAAACATTTTCCTAAAACCGGAATATATGTTGGAGAACCACATATGGCCAATACCCAAACCAAATGTCAAAGCAATATCTTTGTTTTTGCTGACTTATGGCTCCCTAAGTAAGAGTAACTCATGACGTCATATTTTGACATTGCGTTTTTTGGCTAAACGAAGTCAGATGATAAAATGACCACTATCGAATTCTACGTGTAAAATGGCCCATACAACATGTGTCGCATGACTCGTAGATTTTCTGCGCATAGTGACCTTTTGTGACCTGACCTTGACCTTGACCTTTGCCAAGAATCGCACTTTAGCTCATGCGGGATGTGTATTATACCTTTGGGAGAACTTTGGGTGATCATAGTCGCAATCAAAGGCTTTGTATGGAAAGTATGGCCCATAAACTCAAATGCCTGGATTTTGACCTTTGACCCGACTTTTACCTAATATGTGACCTTAATTCCACAATTTCGAGTATGCTTTAGATGCAAATCACAGAGCTTTCGAATGCCGCCTTGTGCATCTCGTTGCGATCATTGGTTCCGGAGATAACGAGGGGGGGAGGGGACAATATTTGCCCCCCGGTCAATGCCGCGTTAAACCCAGATAAAAGAAAGTGCATATTTTTTAGCTCCCTGATTCATCAGCTATCGATTGATGTGCTACATGTTCGAACCGATGCCGTACATTGAAGCAAAAACGCCGTGTCGCGCTAAAAGGCCGTTCTCGCCCGCTGTGCGGCGGTGGGGAGGTAGGGAGGGGAGAGGCAGGTCACGACTCATGTGGTGTCGCGTACTGTCTAGCGACCAGTGGCTGATCTTTGGCCAGATCAATAGCCGGTACTTAGTGTTGTCGGCAAGCTGACATAGAAGGCTGTATGCACACAACTTTTAGAATACGTGTCTAGTCACCACATTCTTGCTGACTCACAATATGCGTATCGCCCTCATCACTCCACCGAACATGCAGTCATAGATACCGTGCCAAATCCTCCGCATCAATATGAACGCCGGCAAAGTTACTACTATTAACTCAACTGATCTGTCAAAGGCCTTCGACTGTGTAGACCGCGCTGCGCTCATAGCCGAGCTGGAGTGTTACGGCATTGCGCCACATTGGTTTTCGGACTATTTCACCGATCGGCGCCGGACTGTGAAGGGTGGTAATGCGCCGTGCCTTCAGATCGCGTATGGTGCGGTTCAGGGTAGCATAGTTGGACCTCTGATGTTCCTTTTGTTCACCAATGACATCCAGTGCGCAGATACGCAGATGACATGCAGCTCATGCACGAATCGTTGCCGTCTGTCTGTAGCCTCGCACAGCTGCGTTCGTGGGTTGAGCCCGACCTAGCTGTAGTCTCTGTATGGTTTCGTCACAATGACATGCAAATCAACTCGTCTAAAACTGAATTCATCGTTGTTGGCACACGCACCAACACCCGCAAAGCTGCCGGGCTGAGCGTTAAATTTGGGAATTCACAGCTGTCTCCTTCAGAGAGCGTCAAAATTTTGGGCATACTTATCGGCACAAATCTTAGCTGGCAACATCAAGCAGCCAAAATCACTCAGCGTTGCTTTTGTCCTCCTCATCGCCATCATCAAGCTGAAGTATGTGCTTCCCTGCGCCACAACAAAATGCTTGATCGAGCGCTGGTCTTTCCTCACTCTTACTGTTCACAGATACTGTTTACCTGCATGGGCCCCAACAACAGTCACTCAGTGCCAGCGAGTGGAAAAGGTCATCAACTTCCCAGTCAGAATTGTTGCTGGCATACGCAGACGCGATCATGTCACGGGATCCAGAGAGCGACTTGAATGGCTTAGTTTCGATCAAACTGTGGCCCTCCGAGATTACACCTGTTTACATCGCGTCATGAACGTGCCTGATGGGCCGCGGGCCGTTCGGAGCCCGGTCAGGCGCCGATCTGAAACATCTCAGCAGCACACCAGAGCCACAGCTGACGAAACCGTACTGCAGACGAGCGCAGCGAAACACCCTCGGCTCGAGTGCGTCAAAAGAGCCTTTCCCTATCGGGCAGTTGCGGCGTGGAATCGCCTCGTTTTACGAATCGCGTCAACGTTTTAATGAGTTCAATGGCAAAGCGATGTCTTTTATCAGGGAGCTCACCTGACTCGACCATCAAATCATCTAACACAGTCACTGTTTTTATCGTTTATCGTTTATCGTTAATCGTTAATCGTTCAAGTGTCATGTGTATTTTTACCGTTCGTATCCCATTCGCAGTGCTTTGACTGAGTGTCCTTGTGCTGACCAATGTACTGATGCGGCGTTAGAATAGCCACACTTGGAGTTCGCTGAGAATGGTCATGCATAAATAGGTGGCCCTGTTTACGCCGTCCGGTTGCGGTGCCGTGCGCGTCGAACGTCCGTTGTCCGAGCCACGAGCTGTACTCCTCACCGACACCATCGGCGTGCAAACGGGGCAGGACGGCAGGCAACCAACAGCCGCCTTTTCGGGTTCGAGTTTTTCCTAAAATATTTTATTTTATTAGCTTAACCCGCGAGTTACTGGGGTATATTTCATAACGCGTCTTACGGGGAGGGGGATATTTTTTGCCCCCCTCTGATCTCCGGAACTACTGGATTGATTGTAAAAATTCAAACGACATTCGATAGCCCTGGGAAATTTATCGAGGGAAACATAATATTGTTGACCTCGGGGTCACCGATGACGTCACAGGTCAGGTCAAGTACAAAATGTTTGACCGTGTCAAAAGGTCTCGATGGATGGAATTATCGCGCAAAATTGCGATATTAAACGCATAAGCAGTCGATAAATCGGTATGATTCGTGTGTCTGACACTTCTTAGTACCATTCTAAGCTGTTTATGACCTTGGGTCAGGTCTAGGTCATCTGAGGTCACGAGGTCAAACTACATATTACGGACATTAGGCGTTGTAATGCATGTTATGAGTTTGTTTTTCGTCTAGAACGCGAAAAATGACCTTAGAACATTGTTTGTTCCTATAAATAGAAGTAAAAAGCAAAAACGGAAATGCATTTTTTATGCATAGTTATGCTGTGAGAGGTGGTCGATTTTTGTCATTTAAAGGTCATAAGTCGGTCATTTTTTGAAGATATCGACTTCAAATTTGGTACACATATTCACCGAACACGTCTCAATAACATTTAATCCGGTTTTTGGATAATTCTGTTTTTTGTGTGAAATTTTTGTAAAAAAACAAATGCATTTGGATTTCTCAATAAAAAATAAATAAAAAAAATCCGAGATGTCAGTTTGATAGCCCGGTCTATTGTCAGTAATTTGCTTTAAGACAAGTTAATTTATCTCAAACATTGTATCCTTGACAGCGTTTTCAGCAAACCATTATTTTGCAACAAAAACCGAAGAACAGACGTCACTCTGACGTCATTTCCGGTTGACCTATCATAACCCCAACTTTTTCCTTTGGCCAACATGTGTAGAATTGATGTTGAGGGAAGGTACTGCAAGATTGGTGACAATACTGGTGTTGGTTTTGGAGTTATTGCAAAATAACGGGAGGGGTGGGCAAAAAATAGCCCCCAGTAAGTCGCGGGTTAACCCTATTAGTGTTGGTGGGGGGGGGGGGGGGGGGGGGGGGGCTAAAGCGACTCCCCCTTAAGGTTTTTCCGCTCCTGTCCCCAAACGAGTAAAGATACGGCCATCGAACTTTTGTACTTTTCCTAAATATTCATTTGGGGAAAAATGCGAAATGTTCAGCTCACCAGGGGCAGCTCCAGGCGTGCTTTTTTTTTGGGGGGGGGCATGTTTTGGTTTTCAGCGTGACTCGGCTTTCGAAGGGAGTCAGTTCCCATTATCTAACCGTTGTTGATACGAGCCTACGACTTTCACACCTTTCCTTGCTGTTTTTTTTTGTAGACATGTTTAATTTTTTCTTCTTCAAATTTTATATTGCGCATGGGCGCCTTCAGGGACGTATTTTGGGAGGCATTTAGGGTCACTGGTATTTAATCGAAATCTGAAAGCTAAGAATTCTGAACTCAGTGACTCTTCTTAGCTGTTCTTTTGTGTATTTTTTTTAAAAAAAAATTGGGTTTCCCACAGGTGGCTCTAGGAACGTTTTTTTTTTGGGGGGGGGGGGCATGTGTACACACACATTGTGTTTAGTAACTCAAAACGTTATTTCGCGGTGGACTATCTCGTGTAATATCATCTGCATAGATCACAGTTGCATTTTGTGTCATAGGAGGTTCCAGGGGTGGGACGCAAGCGCATAGGCCATTGTTATGGGCGGATCCAGGGATGAAATTAGGGGAGTTGTGGAACCACGACATGCAACTGCATAGAAAAAGATATCAACTTGAAACTTGGTGACCTGTTTTAGCAATGCCTTGCGCACGGTTCATATTTTTTCCCAAGGGCGACTCCAGGGATGGATTTTGGTGGCATGTGTTTGACTCCATTCAAACGCATTGTGTTTAGTGTCCCTGAGCGTTATTTTGCAGTGAGCAATTTCATGCAATATCATCTGCATGGATCACAATTGTATTTTGGGGCATAGGCGATCCCAGGGATGAAATTAGGTGGGAATTGTTGACCGATGGCGTGACACTACATAGCAAAATATATCAATAAGCAAAGATAATGATAACTAAAGGCAAGGCTCAATTCCCCTCCCCTTCCCCTCCTGAGCACGCCACTGAACGAATCAAAAACTGCCATCATTTTCTTTCTGATGCATACACATATAATTATAAGCATCTAAAACAAAAATGAAAGCGGCAAAAATATTATAGTGACATCTTTAGATACCCCCCTTTGAAATTGCCTGAGGACGCCATTGGGTTAATTTCACCCACACTTTCAAAAGGAGTATATGTTAGACTATACAATTAGGTGGCGAAATCCAAATACCATGAAAACATTGCGTTCAAACAACGTCCCAGGGCAAGAATCTACAAATGCATGTTTTACCCCATTTTTTTGCTACCTGTATCTGCCCATGACAAAATTTTGCATATGTATGAATATAAGACTGTAGTTCATGCTCCAAGGAATCGAATGCCGCTTTCCCGGAGATAATCTGTCCAGCGGTTTCCGAGATACGAAGGGGGGGGGGGAGCGAATAGCCCCCCCCCCCTCCCCGATAGATTCGTATTTTGTTTAGCCCGACAGTAATAGGGTTAAACGGAAATATTCACCTTTTTCCACAAAAATGGAGTTATTACTTGACATCGATAGACGAGACCAAAATAGATTGTAAATTGATCACATTTTGCATATAAACATTCCTACCGAAAGATATTTCAAGTTAAACTTGATAAGCGATCCGCGCTTATAACGGTCGGTGCTCAGCAAGTACTCGGTAACGACATCAGTAAATTAGCCTCCCTACGCATTGTTATTTATCATGAAAGTATGCAATATGTTTCCTGCATTCTGTCTTTTGCGAATATGTGCCAAACTTTTATGAACAATCAACAAGCATTTGAAAAAAGTGCATTGAAAGCGGCAGTTTAGTTTGGCCCCGGAAGGCGACCTATTTAGTGTATGCGATTTGTTGGTATTCAACGTTGAAAAGATTGATATAAAAGCGCCAGATATGTCGCGTTTCGTTAGTGAAGGGAAAACACCGATCATGAACTCCGAAAGAAGTATATGTACTTGCTTTTTAATTTGTCCAAACTTCCAACTTTGAATTTCGGAATAATTTTATTTCATTCTTAAATTTAATTAACATCATTTTATACCATAACGGAAGCCTAAGAAATTGTTGCTAAGCAAAATCAAAAGGTGAATATTTCCCTTTAAGAAAATTTGAGAGATGGGAAGGTACACCAAAACGATAATTCAAATCCACCAAAAAATATCTTCCACAAGAGGATTATATTTCACTCAAAACAACATGACAATTTCACTAGCCCCAGTTTGCATGACGTTCGTACATTCCTGTCACTTGCAGCAGAGCAGCTGGTCCACTCCGAACCGTGATCCGTCATCGCCAGCAGCTGGTCCACTCCGAACCATGATCCGTCATCGCCAGCAGCTGGTCCACTCCGAACCATGATCCGTCATCGCCAGCAGCTGGTCCACTCCGAACCGTGATCCGTCATCGCCAGCAGCTGGTCCACTCCGAACCGTGATCCGTCATCGCCAGCAGCTGGTCCACTCCGAACCGTGATCCGTCATCGCCAGCAGCTGGTCCACTCCGAACCGTGATCCGTCATCGCCAGCAGCTGGTCCACTCCGAACCGTGATCCGTCATCGCCAGCAGCTGGTCCACTCCGAACCGTGATCCGTCATCGCCAGCAGCTGGTCCACTCCGAACCATGATCCGTCATCGCCAGCAGCTGGTCCACTCCGAACCGTGATCCGTCATCGCCAGCAGCTGGGCCCACCACTGTTCCCACTATTCACCTCCCGTGAGCGGTCTGACCTCCGACTGACATTGCGACATTTGTCGTGACGAGGCCCGTTGCCGCGGCCGGGGCGTGGGATGGGCCGACAAAAGGCCGACCACCTGTGGCTGATGAGGCGTGTTGCGATGACGGAGTTACCGCAGCAGCACTGCCCCCCCCCCCCCCCTCAAACTCCGGCCGGCGTCAATCGGCGCTGACGGCGGCTCTGTTGCAGCCGTCACGTCCTACGCACGTGCCGCGCGCTGCTGGCGGCCCGGCCGTCAGGCAGGCCCGCTGGCGGCGGACGACGGTCCCGGCGCCGTGTCCGGTGCCGTGTCGTATCACACTGCACCTGAACATTATCACGGCACGGCGTGTCGTATCACACTGCACCTGAACATTATCACGGCACGGCGTGTCGTATCACACTGCACCTGAACATTATCACGGCACGGCGTGTCGTATCACACTGCACCTGAACATTATCACGGCACGGCGTGTCGTATCACACTGCACCTGAACATTATCACGGCACGGCGTGTCGTATCACACTGTACCTGAACATTATCACGGCACGGCGTGTCGTATCACACTGCACCTGAACATTATCACGGCACGGCGTGTCGTATCACACTGCACCTGAACATTATCACGGCACGGCGTGTCGTATCACACTGCACCTGAACATTATCACGGCATGGCGTGTCGTATCACACTGCACCTGAACATTATCACGGCACGGCGTGTCGTATCACACTGTACCTGAACATTATCACGGCACGGCGTGTCGTATCACACTGCACCTGAACATTATCACGGCACGGCGTGTCGTATCACACTGTACCGAGATGGTGGCGTCGGAGCGCTTTGCTGAGTCGAGGGAGGCGAAAAACATGTTCTCGCTATCGGGAAGGATGCATGAGAAGGAGGTACCGTGGGTGGATCCTCGTAAGAAGGAGGTACCGTGGGTGGATCCTCGTAAGAAGGAGGGACCGTGGGTGGATCCTCGTAAGAAGGAGGTACCGTGGGTGGATCCTCGTAAGAAGGAGGTACCGTGGGTGGATCCTCGTAAGAAGGAGGTACCGTGGGTGGATCCTCGTAAGAAGGAGGGACCGTGGGTGGATCCTCGTAAGAAGGAGGTACCGTGGGTGGATCCTCGTAAGAAGGAGGAACCGTGGATGGATCCTCGTAAGAAGGAGGTACCGTGGGTGGATCCTCGTAAGAAGGAGGTACCGTGGGTGGATCCTCGTAAGAAGGAGGTACCGTGGGTGGATCCTCGTAAGAAGGAGGTACCGTGGGTGGATCCTCGTAAGAAGGAGGGACCGTGGGTGGATCCTCGTAAGAAGGAGGTACCGTGGGTGGATCATCGTAAGAAGGAGGAACCGTGGATGGATCCTCGTAAGAAGGAGGTACCGTGGGTGGATCCTCGTAAGAAGGAGGGACCGGGGTGGATCCTCGTAAGAAGGAGGTACCGTGGGTGGATCCTCGTAAGAAGGAGGTACCGTGGGTGGATCCTCGTAAGAAGGAGGTACCGTGGGTGGATCCTCGTAAGGAGGGACCGTGGGTGGATCCTCGTAAGAAGGAGGTACCGTGGGTGGATCCTCGTAAGAAGGAGGTACCGTGGGTGGATCCTCGTAAGAAGGAGGGACCGTGGGTGGATCCTCGTAAGAAGGAGGTACCGTGGGTGGATCCTCGTAAGAAGGAGGAACCGTGGATGGATCCTAGTAAGAAGGAGGTACCGTGGGTGGATCCTCGTAAGAAGGAGGGACCGGGGGTGGATCCTCGTAAGAAGGAGGGACCGTGGGTGGATCCTTGTAAGAAGGAGGTACCGTGGGTGGATCCTCGTAAGAAGGAGGAACCGTGGATGGATCCTCGTAAGAAGGAGGTACCGTGGGTGAATCCTCGTAAGAAGGAGGGACCGGGGTGGATCCTCGTAAGAAGGAGGTACCGTGGGTGGATCCTCGTAAGAAGGAGGTACCGTGGGTGGATCCTCGTAAGAAGGAGGTACCGTGGGTGGATCCTCGTAAGGAGGGACCGTGGGTGGATCCTCGTAAGAGGGAAGTACCGTGGGTGGATCCTCGTAAGAAGGAGGGACCGTGGGTGGATCCTCGTAAGAAGGAGGGACCGTGGGTGGATCCTCGTAAGGAGGTACCGTGGGTGGATCCTCGTAAGAAGGAGGAACCGTGGATGGATCCTAGTAAGAAGGAGGTACCGTGGGTGGATCCTCGTAAGAAGGAGGTACCGTGGGTGGATCCTCGTAAGAAGGAGGTACCGTAGGTGGATCCTCGTAAGGAGGTACCGTGGGTGGATCCTCGTAAGAAGGAGGTACCGTGGGTGGATTCTCGTAAGAAGGAGGGACCGTTGGTGGATCCTCGTAAGAAGGAGGGACCGTGGGTGGATCCTCGTAAGAAGGAGGGACCGTGGGTGGATCCTCGTAAGAATGAGGTACCGTGGGTGGATCCTCGTAAGAAAGAGGTACCGTGGGTGGATCCTCGTAAGAAGGAGGTACCGTGGGTAGATCCTCGTAAGAAGGAGGTACCGTGGGTGGATCCTCGTAAGAAGGAGGTACCGTGGGTGGATCCTCGTAAGGAGGGACCGGGGGATCCTCGTCAGGGGAGGGACATCCTCGTCAGGATGGACCGGGGATCCTCGTCAGGGGAGGGACTGGTGTATCCTCGTCAGGAGGGACCGGTGGATCCTCGTCAGGGGGAGGGACTGGTGTATCCTCGTCAGGAGGGACCGGTGGATCCTCGTCAGGGGAGGGACTGGTGTATCATCGTCAGGCGGGACCGGTGGATCCTCGTCGGGAGGGACCGGTGGATCCTCGTCAGGGGAGGGACTGGTGTATCCTCGTTAGGAGGGGACCGGTGTATCCTCGTCAGGAGGAGGTGGGACTGGTGGATCCTCGTCAGGAGGTGGAGAGACTGGTGGATCCTCGTCAGGAAAGGGACCGATGTATTCTCGTCAGGAGGAGGGACGGATGGTTCCCCGTCAGGAGGAGGAGGGACTGGTGGATCCTCGTAAGAAGGAGGGGCAGGTGGATCCTCGTCAGGAGGAGGGACCGTTGAAACCTCGTCAGGAGGAGGTGGGACCGTTGGATCCTCGTCAGGAAGAGGTCGGACCGGTGGACCCTCGTGAGGAGGAGGGACCGGTGGATCCTCGTCAGGAGGGACCGGTGGATCCTCGTCAGGGGGAGGGACTGGTGTATCATCGTCAGGAGGGACCGGTGGATCCTCGTCAGGAGGGACCGGTGGATCCTCGTCAGGAGGAGGGACGGATGGTTCCCCGTCAGGAGGAGGAGGGACTGGTGGATCCTCGTAAGAAGGAGGGACCGTTGGATCCTCGTCAGGAGGAGGGACCGGTGGATCCTCGTCAGGAGGAGGGACCAGTGGATCCTCGTCGGGAGGGATCGGTGACCCTCGTCAGGTGGAGGAGGGACCGGTGGGTCCTCGTCAGGAGGAGGTGGGACCGGTGGATCCTCGTCAGGAAGAGGTCGGACCGGTGGACTCTCGTGAGGAGGAGGGACCGGTGGATCCTCATCAGGAGGGACCGGTGGATCCTCGTTGGGAGGGGGACCAGTGGATCCTCGTCAGACGTGGTGTAAGCAGCGGTCGAGGGACACGCCGAATGTCGCTGCGGCCTGTTGGGGCGGCAGTGGCGGATCTACGTTAGGACAAAACAGACAATTGGCCCCCGCCCCCCCCCCCCCGCAGGAAAAATTGGTAGGTAAACGTATGCCCCCCCCCCTCCACCACCAATCGTTCCGGGAGGTTGTGATTTTTTCCCCCGACGTCGTAATTTACCCCCTCCCCCGCTCAATGACTCTTCGCGCTGACGTCACGACGCCCCCCCCCCCCCGCTCAACAACTTTTGGCTGACAAAACGGAGCGAAATTTTTCCCCACCCCCAAACTCGAAACCTAGATCGGCCACTGGGCGTCGGTGTTGCCGCCTGCTGCCACGGGTCAGTGGGTGACCTTTGTGCCGGGGTCGACCCACCGGGCTAGATCGGCCACTGGGAGGCGGTGCTGCCGCCTGCTGCCGCGGGTCAGTGGGTGACCTTGGACCTTTGTGCCGGGGTCGACCCACCGGGCTAGATCGGCCACTGGGCGGCGGTGTTGCCGCCTCCTGCCGCGGGTCAGTGGGTGACCTTTGTGCCGGGGTCGACCCACCGGGCTAGATCGGCCACTGGGCGGTGGTGTTGCCGCCTCCTGCCGCGGGTCAGTGGGTGACCTTGGACCTTTGTGCCGGGGTCGCGACCCACAGGCTGGTGACCGCCTAGGGATGGCTCTGACAGCCTCGCGGCGGTGACAGTCACCTGTAATGACGTCATGTGAGCCTCGCCGTCTTGGGGCGGCACGGGGGACCATTCGGCGCCGACACCGACTCTGTGACGTCACTGTAGCGCCATGTTGGCCGCGTCCTGATGCACCCTTACCCCGAAGGCAAAATATATCTGTGCTGGAAATTCCCGTGGAAATTCCCGTGAACGCAAAATTATATTTCAAATAAACATATGAATCAGCGACCTCTCGATCAAGGACCTCAAGCGGGTGGTACGCAATATCCCAGCCACCCAAGATGAAACCAAATCGGGGCGACGCCCCCCTGTCTTAACATACAAACATAAACGTCGATCATGCCTGCAACTGGATGACGGTGCCCGTTGCGTACGGACAGCTCTATGCCGCGACGTTCACCGTTCCCGTCCGACTTTCCAAACTGCCCCTGTCAGCGTGTGTAGGGCTTAGCAATTATGTCCGGTTGTCTTTTGAAAGTGAAATTAATTGGATCAGAAACGTAAACCACCGTTTCATGTTTCAAGTTAAAGGGACCGTCTCACCTTTTTGAAGTTGTCGAATCACACTTAATTGTATATCTACATGTCAGGCGAGGTTAGCTGAACATGTTCGTGATTTTTTTTCCGAAAAAATGCTTATCTTGGAAGATATTCAACTTTTAGTTTTAAGCGGAAAGTTGGGTTGGTGACGTCATATTATTATTTTTAATAACAGAGAAATCCTTTGTGCTGCCAAATGTATGGCACAATTTTTTGTTGACATCTGTTGCGCAGAAGAACAATAAACAGGCTAGCACTATCAGATGGAGTTGTTGCAGCAGTTGGCCGCCAGGGACCGCTAGTGAGCCAGGGTGTTATGACGTCACAAGCAAATGGTACCACTAAATATTGATTGATTGATTTATAAATAAATAAATGAATATTTAGCGTTAAATATTTAACCGGTACCATTTGCTTGCGACGTCATAATACCCTGGGCCAGTGTGTTATGACGTCGCAAGCACAAGGTACAAGCTAAATATTTAACGCTAAATATTAATTAATTAATTTATTTATAAATAAATAAATCAATATTTAGTGGTACCATTTGCTTGCGACGTCATAACACCCTGGCTCACTAGCGGTCCCTGGCGGCCAACTGCTGCAACAACTCCAGCTGATAGTGCTAGCCTCTAGATTGCGAACCACCCGGGGATCGAGAAATGAAAGACGAAATATTCCAAGGCTGACCTTAAAGGAAATAGTTCACCTTCACCATTAGTTTTAAACTGAGATAACAATTTGTAGCCCGTATTGGGAAACCCCTATCTGCAAGTTTTCTTGACTGAAAAGACTTTCCAGCCGAATATATTTGATTTTTTGGCGAAGGAATGCGGTGCTGGCGAAAGAATGTTGTACTGGTTCTAGCCCGGGCAGAGGCTATACCATCAGCCAATCAGCTTGCAGCTGGTGCTAGCAAGCGAACCGCCGGCCGCCGGTTGGCACATCTCCAATGCGAGTCTATCCTTACGCGACCACTTTCGAATCTGATTGGCTGAACCATTGTTTACATTATTAAGTTTTTATTATTAAGTTTATTAATTATGTTTATCAATTATTAAGTTTATGGTGTGCGTTATTGGTATGTGCATGCTCCGTGCAGTGCTGGCACTTTCAGATGGTACGGTATATCATATATGCGCCGCATTTCTTCGCCAAAAAGTCAAATATCTTCGGCTGGAGAGTCTTTTCAGACAAGAACAGTTGGAGATAGGGATTTCTCAACACGGGCTACAAAACTGCTATTTCAGTTAAAAACCCCATGTTGAAGGTGAACTATTTCCTTTAAAACAAGTCGACTATCATTACCAGTTGGGTGAAGAGACGACGCTGTCGGTTTAGAGGCCCTATTCAAATACACATGGACCTTATTTTTTACAGATGTCAAAATCAAACTCGAATATCTTTTTGATTAGATCATTGTGGTTGTTTTAACTGCTACCATACTCATTTTCAATGCCAAGCCATCAAAATGGCTATCTCAACTCAAATATAATGTTAAGGTGGGATAGTCCCTTTAATAGGAAGTGGCCCTCCCTCGCTTTGATTCCTCAATGGGCTAGGCTGGGCGTTTTTGAACATCTGGCACTGCGCCATACCGTACCGGCGTTGGTCGGGCGGTGGTCGGGCAGGCCGTCCAGGACCGGCTGGGAATGAGGCACGTGTCAGCCGTCTGTCTGAGCTGCCGAGCTGTGACGTCACAGACCCCCCCCGTCTGTCACAGGCCCGCCCCCGACAGTCACGTGCAATAGGTACCCCCTCCCTTCCCTGCGTTTCCGGCATTCGGTGGTATTGGGACATTGGTGCCCCCCCCCCTGCCGGCCGGCCGGGGGGGGGGGCGGTGTTGGCTGGCGGCGCACGGCACTACTCCCGTCACCGTCACAGTTCGGACATCCGTCCACACTGCTTGCCGGCTGGGGGGGGGGGGGGGGGGCGGTGTTGGATGGCGGCGCACGGCACTACTCCCGTCACCGTCACAGTTCGGACGTCCGTCCACACTGCTCCTCACTGCCCGCCGCCCAGTGGGCTGCCGAGTCGATTTCGTCAGTCGGCGGGCGGACAGCGGGGGCGGCGGTGGCGACAGCGGCGCGTGCGCGGGGCTCCTCTGACCGGCTGGCACGACACTGGGACGGCGGCGGCGCTGAGGGACTGACAGGTACGCAGAGCAGGCTGCTCATTCAGTGGTGGGCGTCTGTCCACGGCGGCATTACGACACTGGGACGGCGGCGGCGCTGCGGGACTCACAGGTACGCAGAGCAGGTATGGGGCGCTGCTCATTCAGTGGTGGGCGTCTGTCTGTCCACGGCGGCACCACGGCGGCATTGTTGGCCTTCCCCTCTGTTTGTCGTTTCGGCCTTCAAAAAGCAGACTCGTGTGGCTACATTGTAAATCCTTCCGCCGATTTAAATGGTTTTTGATTGACGCGGCCTTGAGTCACATTGACCTATCCAGTGCCCAGTACAGTACCTAATTACACCAATAGCCGCGGACCTTGCTAGGTTTAACGGTAAATCAGCAGAATCACTGCATCATCAGTCCCTACCGTCCCGTGCTCAGGCACGTAGCCATGGGGGGGGGGGGGGCGGCCGCCCCCCCTGGAGGCCAGGAGGGCCCTTTTCGGCGCGCGAGGACCCTTTTCGGCAAGCTCAGCGTGCCGAAAAGGGCCAACGACACCGCGCGAAGCGCGATATCATGGGCTCTTTACGACGCGAAGCGTGGTCTTTAGAGTTTAGAGCACTTCAGAGGGCCTTTGGGCCACCAGGGCCCTCTTTGAAAGACCAGAGGGCCCCCTATACGTTACAAAGAGCCCTGTGCATGTCAGAGGGGCCCCTAACCAGACCGAAAGGGCCCCTGAGCGAGTCAGAGGGCGCCCTGAACACGTCGAATGGGACCCTGGCCAGCACAGAGGGGCCCCTGGGCAGGTCGAGAGGCCCCTGAGCATGTCGGCAGGGCACAAAGCGGCCAGCGCAGTCCCTTGCCAGGACATAAGGGCCCCTGAGCAGGTTGGAGGGCCCCTGTAATACCAGAGGGCCCCTGGGAAGTTAAAAGGGCCCCTATGCAGGTCAGAGGGTCCCTGAGTCCCTGACCAGACCGAAAGGGCCCCTACCTAGGTGGGTCAGAAGGGCCCCTGAACGTACCGAATGGGCCCTAGTCAGCACGGAGAGGCCCCAGGGCAGGTCGGAGGGCCCTTGGGGCATGCCGCAAGGCGACAAAGCAGCCAGCGCAGTCCCTTGCCAGGTCGGAAGGGCCACTTAGAATGCTGGAGGACCCCTGGAGGACCAGAGGGCTCCTGGAAAGTTCAAAGGGCCCCTGTGTAGATCGGAGGGGCCCCTGACCAGACCAAAAGGACCCCTGGGTGGGTAAGAAGGGCCCCTGAACATGCCAAAATGGCCCCTAGCTAGCACGGAGTGGCCCCAGGACAGATCGGAGGGCCCCTTGAGCATGTCGGCAGGGCGACAAAGCAGCCAGCGCAGTCCGACAAGAAGAGTCGCTGGGTAGATCGGAGGGGCTCCTGGGCAAATCAGAGGGGCCACTGGCTAGACCGAAAGGGTCCCTGGGCCGGTCGGAAGGGCCCTTGAACATGCCAGACGAGTTCCTAGCCAGACTGGAGGTGCCCTTGGGCAGGTCGGAGTGGCCCCTGAGCATGTCGACAGGGCAACAAAGCAGCCAGTGCAGCCCCTGGCCAAGTCGGAGGGATCTCTGAACAGGCCGAATGGCCCCTTGACACACAAGAGGGTCTTCTTGGAAGGTCAGGGGAGTCCCTGGTCAGACCAGAAGGGCCAAAAGCACGTAGAGATCCCGGATGAAGATTACATACAAAGAGGACTTCCTCCACGATACAAATATTAAAAGCGGGGCGTTAGGGTATATTGTAACACCCTTCGTCAGGGTGTTATATACCCTGAATATACCCGAAAGCTCCGATTTTTTTTTATATTGTAGAGTAAGCCATCTATGTATTTTATATATATCACCCACTCCACATCATGTCTTTTCGCTTCGCGGATCCCAGATGAGTCCCTGAACAGGTCGGAAGGGCGTTGAAAAGGTAGGACGGGCTCCTGACGATCTGAAGGGACCCTGGGCCTTTCAACAGTAAGAATACAGTTGTCCAGGGAATAAAACTCAAAATTTTGCGCCGCTCCGCAGCGCAATTTAACTACAAATTCAATTATATGCGGGTTAGGAAAAACGGTCGGTTTCTCGGCATATTTATGTGTTATGTTGCTACTTTCCTATATAATTGGCAAAATAGTTCACTTTAGCACTTTTTTACCGCACTTATAAACGCATAGTATAGTATTTTTAGAGGTCCGCACCATACGCAATGCGACGCATTAATGAGGAAGCATATTCACGGCATAAGACTCAAAATTGTCGCGCCGCTCCGCGGCGCAATTTGTTTAAGAGTTCCAGGTCTTGATCTGAAAAATATTCCAGGTTGATATAGCTGATTCCAAATGGTGTCGATGGTTCCAAACTTGATATGCAGTTTGCTAACTCCAGCTCCTAAAAGTTGGTATGGCCCATGCCATACCTGTCATACTGCATTTTCCATCCTTGTAACGTGCCTTTTCATCCGTTTTGTTTGGCCCTTTCAACGCTTGGGAAGGAGCCCTTTCAACGCTGGGGAAGGGCCCTTTCGAGGCGCCCCCCCCCCCCCCAGGACGAAATCCTGGCTACGTGCCTGCCCGTGCTGCGCTTTCTGTAAAATGTATGTGTAGCATATGTAATGATTAGAGTGAGATGCAACAGCCACGTATTCCTGTCAAATGTATGTGTAGCCTATGTGATGATTAGATTGAGATGCAACAGCCACGTACTCCTGTTAAATGTATGTGTAGCCTATGTGATGATTAGATTGAGATGCAACAGCCACGTACTCCTGTCAAATGTATGTGTAGCCTATGTGATGCTTAGATTGAGATGCAACAGCCACGTACTCCTGTTAAATGTATGTGTAGCCGTTAAATGTATGTGTAGCCTATGTGATGATTAGATTGAGATGCAACAGCCACGTATTCCTGTCAAATGTATGTGTAGCCTATGTGATGATTAGATTGAGATGCAACAGCCACGTACTCCTGTCAAATGTATGTGTAGCCTATGTGATGATTAGATTGAGATGCAACAGCCACGTACTCCTGTTAAATGTATGTGTAGCCTATGTGATGATTAGATTGAGATGCAACAGCCACGTACTCCTGTCAAATGTATGTGTAGCCTATGGATGATTAGATTGAGATGCAACAGCCACGTACTCCTGTCAAATGTATGTGTAGCCTATGTGATGATTAGATTGAGATGCAACAGCCACGTACTCCTGTCAAATGTATGTGTAGCCTATGTGATGATTAGATTGAGATGCAACAGCCACGTATTCCTGTCAAATGTATGTGTAGCCTATGTGATGATTAGATTGAGATGCAACAGCCACGTACTCCTGTTAATTGTATGTGTAGCCTATGTGATGATTAGATTGAGATGCAACAGCTACGTATTCCTGTTAAATGTATGTGTAGCCTATGTGATGATTAGATTGAGATGCAACAGCCACGTACTCCTGTCAAATGTATGCGTAGCCTATGTGATGATTAGATTGAGATGCAACAGCCACGTACTCCTGTTAAATGTATGTGTAGCCGTTAAATGTATGTGTAGCCTATGTGATGATTAGATTGAGATGCAACAGCCACGTACTCCTGTTAAATGTATGTGTAGCCTATGTGACGATTAGATTGAGATGCAACAGCCACATACTCCTGTCAAATGTATGTGTAGCCTATGTGATGATTAGATTGAGATGCAACAGCCACGTACTCCTGTTAAATGTATGTGTAGCCTATGTGATGATTATATTGAGATGCAACAGCCACGTACTACTGTTACATGTATGTGTACTGTGTAGCCTATGTGATGATTAGATTGAGATGCAACAGCCACGTACTCCTGTTAAATGTATGTGTAGCCTATGTGATGATTAGATTGAGATGCAACAGCCACGTACTCCTGTCAAATGTATGTGTAGCCTATGTGATGATTAGATTGAGATGCAACAGCCACGTACTCCTGTCAAATGTATGTGTAGCCTATGTGATGATTAGATTGAGATGCAACAGCCACGTATTCCTGTTAAATGTATGTGTAGCCTATGTGATGATTAGATTGAGATGCAACAGCCACGTACTCCTGTTAAATGTATGTGTAGCCTATGTGATGATTAGATTGAGATGCAACAGCCACGTATTCCTGTCAAATGTATGTGTAGCCTATGTGATGATTAGATTGAGATGCAACAGCCACGTACTCCTGTTAAATGTATGTGTAGCCTATGTGATGATTAGATTGAGATGCAACAGCCACGTATTCCTGTCAAATGTATGTGTAGCCTATGTGATGATTAGATTGAGATGCAACAGCCACACGTAATAACTCCGGTTGTGGAGGGTTGTGTTTTCTCTGCGTGTACTTTTATGATGATACGCTTCCCCTATCTTTCTCAGCAGAATAATACTAATATTACGCTCTGAGAGGGCGGATCTAGGGGGGGGGGGGGGCGTAGGGGCTGCAGCCCCCTGCCTTAGAAAACGGCGCCCTCGGGCACCGCGGCGCCGAAGGCGCCGCGACGCCGTTCTTGCAAAGGATTTGCCGGCGCCGAAGGCGCCGTAGCGTTCTCGGGAGGCCGCCAGGGCGCCCTTGTGTCTTCTGACAGCGGCGTAGCACTCTTGAAAGGCACCCTGGCACCCTCAGAAGACAGCTTGCCGCCCTCACAACGCATTATGCCGCCCTCAGAAGTTACATCGCCGCCCTCGGAAGGCATCATGCCGCCCTCGGAAAACATCGTGTCGCACTCGGAAGACATTTTGCCGGCCTCAGAGTACATTATGCGGCCCTCAGAGCACATTGTGCCGCCCTCAGAGCGCAATATGTCGCCCTCGAAAGGCATCCTGCCGCCCTCAGAGCGCATTATGCCGCTCTTGGAAGCCATCATGCCGCCCTCGGCAGACATTTCGCCGCGCTTGGAAGCCATGTTGCCGCCGTCAGATCGCATTATGCCGCCCTCGGAAGGCCTCACGCCCTCCCCAGAGTCCAGAGAGCATTATGTCGCCCTCGGAAAACATTTTGCCGCCCTCGAAGTGCATTATGCCGACCTCGAAAGATATCTTGTGGCCCTCGGAAGGCATCTTCCGCCCTCTGAGCACATTATGCCGCCCTCAGAGTGCAATATGCTGCTCTTGGATGGCATCATGCCGCCTTCGGAGACATATTGCCGCCCTCGGAAGGCATCTTGCCGCCCTCAGAGCGCATTATGCCGCCCTCTGGAAACATTTTGCCGCCCTCGGAAGACATTTTGCCGCCCTCAGAGTGCATTATGCCGCCTTCAGAGTTCGGAAGACGTCTTGCCACCCTCGGAAGGCATCTTGCTGCCCTCGGAAGGTATCATACCGCCCCCGAATGGTACCTTGCCGGCCCGAAAGCGATGCGGTGTCCCGGCGCACTCAGAATGATGGCACCCTGACGCCTTCAGCTTCCCTCCGACGGCGACCGGGCACCCGTGACCTTCGAAACCAATAACACGCTTTTGCCCCTCCCCCACTCCCGATAGCGCCCTGGATGGCGCCTACGAAGAGGCCTGGACCCCCATTAAATAACCATGACACTGTTTTTAATATGCCTGGCGAGACGTTGAAGGTGCTACCTTTCACACTCGGGGCGCCTAAAAATAGGTTGGATGAATGTCCAATGTCCATGGTGTCCACTGTCCACAGCTCCACAGCAACGTTTTCAGCGTCGGTCACTGATTTTTACGCGATTTGGTCCTAAGGACTAGGGTCAAAACGAACCTCCTGCTTTAAAAAATCAGGTCCATTTTGACCTTACTGGTCTCCTTCAAGATAAAATTCATGGTCAAACGACGGGGAACGCTGTAGTGCCCAAAGTTACCGTCCGATCGCGACAAATTGGTCTCAAACGATTCCTTGTGCCCAGTTCCAAGATGACAATAATGTTCAGAGTTGTGCCCCGTGACCTTCAATGTCAAGCCCGTAACCTTTAATGTCAAATTCAGGGTCAAAGGACGGGATTTTTTCTCTCCGTCCTTTCCATTTCCAGAATGACAAGCATTCTTAGAGTTGTGCCCCGTGACGTTCAAGTTAGGGCCCTAGTTGGGCGGTACAGCGTTCCCCGTCCTTTGACCTTGAAGGTCACGGGAACAAATTTACTCTAAGAATGCTTGCCATCCTGAAAATGGGCACGGGGCATCGTTTGCGACCATTTGTGTTGCAATCGGACGCAAACTATGGGCGCTACAGCGTCGCCCGTCCTTTAACATTTAATTTGACCTTGAAGGAGACCTGTACAGACAAAAAGGACCTGATTATGGGAAACAGGAGGTTCGATTTGATCTTGAGACCAAATGTAAAAATCGGTGCCCGACGCTGAAAACGTTTTATAATCCCCTTGGATTGGCGCGACCCAATAAGAACGACTCAACTGTCTTAACACAAGACTTTGCTCCTTGTTTATCCACGTATGCAACTTAGTTTCCCGATGTTGCGACAATATATTGTTTGCTTCTCCGGGCTACATGTAGTTAGCCCGGAGAATGCGAAAAAATATGTAAATCTTGTGAATCATGTTAACCTACGTATATCCGCGGTCGTACCTTCGATCATGCCACCAGACTTTCAAAAGGGTCCCGTGCCCCGCTGGGGTATTCAGCAAAACTGGGGTGGGGGCATATTCTGCCACCTCGTTATCTTCTGAACCAATAACCGCAGCGAGAGGCGTAAGGGGCAATGGAAAGCTCTCAATGAGACGCTCACGCACGTAAAGCAAACGTGAAATGTTCAAAATAATGTCACATGGCAGATCACGGGTCAGGTGAAATGTCAAAATCGAGGTATTTGGGTTGATTTGCTATACTTTCCATTTAAAGCCTTATATTGCGACTATTATGACACAAAGTGCTCTCAGAGCCATAATACATCTTCTGCATAAGGGAAATTGAGATTGTAATCAAAGGTCAAGCCGTCAAGGGCAGGTCGGAAAATATAACTATTGGCAAAATGTCTACAAAATTCATGCGACACATGTGTTATGGGTTATTTTACACGTATAATTAGATAGTAATAGCCAATGTTACACCCTGACCCCATATAATGGCTCTTAGGCGAAGTTCAGGTCAAGGTCAGGTTGCATAAGGTCAAAATTTGAAATTGATTAATATAAATAAAGCCATGTTTTTATACCAGTTTTGTCTAATAAATACAGTGGTGGCATTCATTTGCCTGTATCTGGTAATTACAAGCCCAAAAGCTCCGAATTGGCCTAATGACATAGGCCTCACAGTGTGATACTGCATGTATGCCCAAATATGGGCATAAGAAAATTTAAAAATCTATTGATCTATTTTTGATCGCCTCTGTAGTTTGCCCAACTGACATGTTGAGCGAAGACGTAAAATGGATGCAACATAAGGTACGGAACGTTTCACGTCAATATCTATAATAGTTTCAAGATATTGAGAAAATCCGGGAGGGGGGCAGATTCTGCCCCCCCCCCCCCCCCGGGGGAGGGGAGGGGTGCTGGTTAAGGAAGAGGCATATTTGGCCCGTTTAATTGACATATTGGATTGGCGCCCCTCTGAACCATGCTGCCCCTGTCACCGAGGAAATATGCCGCCCTCGGACCTGAAGCCCCCTGCCTTAGAAAATCCTGGATCCGCCACTGCATGCACCTGAAACTGTGATACTTAAGGGAAACATTCTGCTTGTGGTTAGTTTTAAGTAATTACCTCTGTCAATTATGAACCGATTTCCAATTGAAAATTACCAATAGATGCTTCGACATAAGACGCATTTGCTCGGGCCTGAAGCCCCCTGCCTTAGCAAATCCTGGATCCGCCACTGGCTCTGATGCGTTGTTGATTCAAATGCCAATTCAGAACATCCGGTTTATCCTTGTCAGTTTTACCGCCACCGCGCGTACAAGGATGATGCCAGGACATTTCCGTGTCGTTCCTGTTGGCTGAGACGGAGCGTGATATGTGCGGCACATACACTGTACTGTTGCCGCAGTCGCTCACTTCACAAAGCATCGCTCCGTTGCGTGAGACAAATTTTGTGTAACGACTGGCGGGTTGGTGTCATTGCCTTGCCGCCCGTCACCAGACGTGGTCAGTGCGCCCCTGGCTGGCGCGGCCGCGGCCCGCCACTGCCGTGGCCACGTGCTCATTGCCTTGCCGCCCGTCACCAGCCGTGGTCAGTGCGCCCCTGCCTGGCGCGGCCGTGGCCACGTGCTCATTGCCTTGCCGCCCGTCACCAGACGTGGTCAGTGCGCCCCTGGCTGGCTCGGCTGTGGCCACGTGCTCATTGCCTTGCCGCCCGTCACCAGACGTGGTCAGTGCGCCCCTGGCTGGCGCGGCCGCGGCCCGCCACTGCCGTGGCCACGTGCTCACAAACCGGGCGGCAGCAGTGGTGACGATCAATGACCGTGCATGGGCACCTGAGCCGCTCAGTTGGCTCAGTTCCGGACCGACTGGCTGGCGGCGTTAGCGCTGGTTGGCTGGGTTTGCTGAGCTGTGATTAATTGCAAGTCAGGCTTACGAGGTCGGGCGAGCTGGGCGCCAGGGCTGCATTACATGGTACTCCTACGTACCGGGCCTGCGTCGTCCCAGTGGTCATCACAGACGCCGTACTTTGTACAATGTTCGGTGCATGGCTGGCGGTTGACTGAGTCCTACTCGGGTTACGCCATGCTTTGTGGTGCACTAACCGCCATGCTAGTGCCGGGACGGCGCTGGCTTTTTATTATTCTGATTTTTTTTATTTACAAATGACGTTTGTTCAGGTGGCTCGTGCTGCTCCGCTCACGAGTGCAGCCAGGTGGGACCGGCCTCACTGACCTCCATACCAGCGGGGTAACACCAGAGGGGTAACACCAGCGGGTAAACACCAGAGGGGTAACGCCAGCGTGGTAACACCAGCGGGGTAACACCAGCGGGGTAACGCTAGCGGGGTAACGCCAGCGGGGTATCACCAGCGGGGTAACACCAGCGTGGTAACACCAGCGGGGTAATACCAGCGGGGTAACACCAGCGGGGTAACACCAGCGGGGTAACATCGGACATGGCCTGCCGCAGGGTGGGATGGACCGGTTTCACTGAACTTTACGTCAGCGAGGGCGTAAAGCGAGGCAGTCACTACGAAGCTACGCAGTGTGGGACGGAAAACCCGGGCAGGCTGTTTCGCTGAAGTTTACGTCAGCGAGGTAACACCGGGCGTAAAGCGAGGCAGGCACTACGAAGCTACACAGTGTGGGCTGGAAAACCCGGGCAGGCTGTTCTGTTCTGTGGATGTCGTGGTTCACCCAGTTGGCTCACTCCCAGCTCTTATGTCGCCATTGGCTGTGTGTGGGGGGGGGGGGGGGGGGGCGTTCCCCCGCTGACGAACTTTCGCAATAGCTCAAACACCAATAGCGCTATCGACGTGAAACTTCAGGTACCTTCTCCTACATCAATTTTACGTCTTTTGTGCAAAGATGAAGCAGTTTCGGCGATTTTTTTTAAATCTCGAGATGTAGCGAATTTAGTGACGTCACTACACACGAGTTTGTCACACAAATCAGCTCAACTTCAGCAGGCCTTACAAATGCCATATTTTCAGCAAAATGCAATCGAAAACTTCAAAAGATAGCAAGTGGCAAGGGCTACAAAATGGCTATCTCGGATTCTGGAAAATGTTGGTTTTTGACACCCAAAAATTAAATAAAACACTATTTTTGAAGAAAAAAATGCCCTAAAAATCAAAATGTCAACATTTAAAAAAAAAAACGGAAGATATGTTGAAGAACCACATGTGGACAATACCCAAACCAAATTTAAAAGCAATATCTTTATTGTTGACAGACATGACTCCCTAAGTATGAGTAACTCATGACGTCATATTTTGAAATTGCGTGTTTTTTGCTTTTAGTGACCAGATACAAATAAATAAATGCCAGCACTGTATTTCTGAGACAAAACTGGTTTAGGAACATGTTTTTTTTCTTTAAATGTATCAGTTTCAAATTTTGACCTTATGTGACCTGACCTTGGCCTTATATGGTGTCAGATTGTGAAAGTGGGTGCTAATATCGAATTCTACGTGTAGAATAACCCATAAAACATGTGTGGCATGACTTTCGTAGACCTCTTGCCAATAGTGACCTTTTGTGACCTGATTGATCTTGACCTTGACCAGGGCTGCGGAGTCTGAGTCGGAGTCGGAGTCGATCGGAGTCGGCAGTTTTGGCCGGACTCGGAGTCGCTCAAATCTTACCGACTCTGACTCCGGCCCGGAGTCGGAGTCGACTTTTTGGCAATTGGCGATTACTTTGGTCGGTAGAATAGTCGTCGGCCTAGGGACATTAACTGTACACCCCTTTCGAAAGAAGATGAGTGGAAAATGAAACGAGTGGAAAGTTTAGTCAACTAGCGGTAGATTTCCGCCTGATGAAGATGGGCAATCATTTTTACGTCATCTGATGATGATTGGGGTTTTGGACGCACCGACTCTTATGGTCACACAGCGCCCATTTTAATGTCATCGTGCTCGTTTCGTCAAGGAGATTCGAATCATACCATGACGACCAGGTTACCAAAGTCAAATTCAAAATTTGACCAAAGGTCAAGGTAATTTAAGGTCATGTTGTGAACCAGGTATGTCGTGCTGCGCAATGTCTGATGCGTCTCGACGAGACCTACCCACTTTACACAGTGTGCCGGTCTCCGTTCTTATCTTCACTTTATGCTATCAAGAGTTAATAGGCAAATCAGTGCTGGTCACCTCAGTATTAGTCAAGTAACCTTGACCTCAGAGGACCACGCGGTCGTGTAGGGGTTACTGGGCAATCATTATACTTGGGTCATCAAGAATGAGCTATAATAACATAATTTTAAAAGAATAATTATGATCTAATGCGTATATCCTCTGATACGAAAAATGCATTTGTATATTTTCTCGTTGACTTAAAATGGGAAGGCCACGCAACTGACCTGACCTTAGGTCAGCTATAAACAAAAATCCGAGATAGCAGGGTTGTGGGTATATATGGCTTGATTAGGTCCTGTGAGTTTTGAAGTGCTCAGCCAAACAGTGACCAGTGACTGTGGCACGACCACAAATGATCTAGCTCGCTTGTGCATTTAACCCGCGCGGCGCTGGGGGGGGGGGGGGGGGGGTAAATTTTACCCCCCTCCCGGATTTCCTCAATAACTTGAAAACTATGACAGACATCTAAGTGAAACTTACATAAAAAAAATTGTTAACGAATTTCAATAAAATTTTGGTAGGAGACGTAGAATTGATGCACCATAAGGTACCGTAAGTTTCACTTCGATGTCTGTCATAGTTTTCAAGTTATTGAGGAAATCCGGGAGGGGGTAACATTTACGCTTTTTATTTGCGATTTGCATCAACACGCTATTTTCTACGATTTTTGCAAACATTTAACGTTCTTTCACCCAAAATGACATGACATGACGTCACTAAACCGTCATTATCTCCCAAATTTAACGAGTTTCAATACAATTTTGGCAGGAGACGTATAATTGATGCACCAATTCTACGTCTCCTGCCACAATTTTATTGAAATTCGTTAACAAATTTGGGAGATAATGACGGTTTAGTGACGTCATGTCCTGTCATTTTGAGTGAAAAACGTTAAATGTTTGAAAAAATCGTAGAAAATAGCGTGTTGATGCAAATCGCAAATAAAAAGCGTCAAAAGAAAGGAAATAGCATTTGCTTTAAAATGTCTATCTCGGATTTGCAAAATGTTGGGGTTTTGAACCCCCTAAAAATGGGAAAAAATGGGAAGAATTTCCACAAGTTTTTTTGTTGAAGATTTTCAAAAACCGGAAGATATATTAGAGAACCGAGTATGAACGATGCTGAAACCAAATTTCAAAGCAATATCTTTATTTTTGACTGACTTTTGTCTCTAAGTATAAGTAACGCATGACGTCATTTTTTTAATTGCGTTTTTGTGTGCTTTTACTGACCAGATACAGACAAATAAATGCCACCACTGTATTTCTAAGACACAACTAGTCTATAAACATGCAATGTTTATCTAGATTAATCAATTAAAAATTTTGTCCTTATTGTGACCTGACCTTGACATGAGGGCCATTATATGAGGTCAGGCTGTGAAAATGGCTGCTTCTATCGAATTCTACGTGTAAAATAACCCATACAACATGTGTCGCATGACTTTCGTAGACCTGTGACCTTTTGTGACCTGACCTTGACCTTGGCATTTGCTTACAATTTCACTTTTACTTATGCAGGAGATGCATTATACATTTGGGAGCACTTTGTGAGGTAATAGTTGCAATATAAGGCTTTGGATGGAAAGTATAGCCCAAAAACCCAAATACTTAAATTTTGCCACTTGACCTGACCGTGACCTGACATGTGACAATATTTTAAGAATTCCGGGTATGCGTTAGGTTCTTCTCACTGAGAGCTTTCGATCGCCGCCTTATGCGTCTCGCTGCGGTTATTGGTTCGGAAGATAGGAGGGGGGGGGGGGGGTAAATTTACCCCCCAGCACCGGGCGTTCGGATGGAGACCCCAGCGCCGCGCGGGTTAACTATGTTTAAAACAAACTTGACTTGGTAAAAGTTGTTTAGATGTCCCTAAAAATCAGAAAAAATCAAATTTTCGGTCGATTCCAGTCGTTTAGGGCATTTTGGGAAATTCACACCCCTGTCTGGTAGACTTGGTTGCCGGAGGCGAGGCGGTGGAGAGCGGCGCACTGACTGGCCAGCTGTAAGACAGCGCAGGATCCGGGAGCAGCAGCGGCTCCAGCCAAGACGAGCTGGAACAAGCTGGGGCTGAAGCCCAGCTGCTGCGAGGTGGGCCGGCGGCGGCTGGCTGCGCTCGCCGCTCGGTACCCGTGTCGCGGGTTTCGTCGCCTGCAGGCAAGCGCGACTGGGCTGAATGTGCGGCCGGCACGCCGCGCCCGTGCTCGGCCGCGTAGCATTGTTCTCCATACTGTTAACCCGCGCAAAGCAGGGGGCTTGAGCCGAACACGAACTGCAGGGGGGGTGATTTCCGCCCCCCCCCCCGTGAAATCTTGAAAACTACGCTACGCAGCGACAAGCGGAAAACGGCATTTGATAGCTTGATATAAGTTCTATCGAAAGTATTTCAATATTTTTTATGTCAGGTCAAAATTGAGGTTACCAGAGGTCATCAAAGGTCAAATTTTCCAGTTTTTCCTGTTTTAGGACTTCGCTCCAGAAATTCCCATATCTCGGAAACTATGCTAGTTAGAAACAAACCTAAAAAAGCAAACGCCAGCCAGTTAAATTTTCGATCGACAAGGTGTCCTCAAATTTGATCTCAGGTCAATATTTGAGGCTCCAGAGGTAAAAAAATGCTGGTTTTTGCGAAATCGTTTTTCGCTATTAACCATTTACTTAATGAAGATAACGGAAAACTGTTTACACCAGGGTGTTTATCTCGTCAAGGCGCTTCGAATGATATACATGGTGACCTTGTTAGATCAACTAAAAAAAATTACCTCAGGTCAAGGTCAAGTGGTGACCCAAGTAGGGCTGTTGCATATGGGAAGACGCGTCTCGACGAGACAAACACATTGCTGTCTGTTTTACTTCTTTATCCTCATTATGTCGGGAGTTATTGACAAAAAAAAATGATGGTGACCTCGCATGACCTCAAATGACCCCATGTCAAATGACCCCACTGAACAAAACTTACACTTGGATCATCAATAATATCCTATAATAACATGATCCAGAAGTAATTGGACTAATATCATGCATATCCTTGAAATAGGAAGCATTTGTATATTTCCCCATTGGCTTATTATGGAGAGGTTACGAAATTGACCTGGCCTTAGGTCACCGATGTCAAAATTCCGAGATACAAGAATTGTAAGTACTTATGCCCTCATGACATCCTGTAAGTTTCAAACTGATCGGTGGGAAATTCTGACTTTGGCACAACTGCAAACATTTTTTTTGGAGGTGGTGTCACTTGACCTGGTTTGGTGACCTGACCTGAGATGACCCGAGGTTATTTTTTTTTCGAAGTGTGCGCAATTGATGTCCTAACAGGTGTGCCAAACCCGGCGTCGCTGCGGGCCGCCGTTTTTTCGCTATCTGCGAAAAATCTGAAGGGGGGGGGGGGGGGCGGAAATCAACCCCTCCGCGCGGGTTAAGAATATATACAAACGGAGAAAATAGATGGCATTGCAGAAATTTTTTTCTAGCATACGGTTGGAGAACGGATATAGGTCGGAGTCGGAAGTCGGAAGTCGGAAGTCGGAAGTCGGAAGTCGGAAGTCGGAAGTCGGAAGTCGGAAGTCGGAAGTCGGAAGTCGGAAGTCGGAAGTCGGAAGTCGGAAGTCGGAAGTCGGAAGTCGGAAGTCGGAAGTCGGAAGTCGGAAGTCGGAAGTCGGAAGTCGGAAGTCGGAAGTCGGAAGTCGGAAGTCGGAAGTCGGAAGTCGGAAGTCGGAGTCGGAGTCGGAGTCGGAGTCGGAGTCGGAGTCGATTTTTTTCAGGCCGGAGTCGGAGTCGGAGTTGCTAAAAATGCTGTCGACTCCGCAGCTCTGACCTTGACCTTTGTTTACAATTTCACTTTTGCTTATGCTGGTTATGTATTATACCTTTGAGAGCACTTTGTGCGATAATAGTCTCAATCTAAGGCTTTGGATGAAACGTATGACCCAAAAACTCAAATATCTCAATTTTGACCTTTTACCTGACCGTGACCTGACATGTGACCTTATTTGGAAAATTTCGTGTATGCTTTGGATGCGGCTCATTGAGAGCTTTCTATTGCCGCCTTGCGCGTCTCGCTGTGGTTATTTGTTCGGAAGATAACCGGGGGGGGGGGGGGGGGGCGCCCCCTCAAGCCAATGGCGTTCGGCTGAGACCCCAGCCAATGCCGGGTTATGTCTCCCTCCCGCCTCCCAGCCTTCTTCCTCCCTTCTGCCTCCCTCCCGCCTCACCCCACCTCTCTCCCGCCTCCATCCCGCCCCTATCCCGCCTCTCCCGCCTCTCCCGCCTCTCCCGCCTCCCTCCCACCTCCATATCGCCTCCCTCCCGCCTCCCTCTCGCCTCCCTCTCGCCTCCCTCTCGCCTCCCTCTCGCCTCCCTCTCGCCTCCCTCTCGCCTCCCTCTCGCCTCCCTCTCGCCTCCCTCTCGCCTCCCTCTCGCCTCCCTTTCGCCTCCCTTCCGCCTCCCTCTCGCCTCCCTCCCGCCTCTCCCGCCTCCCTCTCGCCTCTCTCCCGGCTCTCTCCTGCCTTTCTCCCGCCTCCCTCCCGCCTCTCTCCCGCCTCCCTCCCACCTCCATCTCGCCTCCCTCCCTTCTCCCTCTCGCCTCCTTCTCGCCTCCCTCTCGCCTCCCTCCCGCCTCCCTCTCGCCTCCCTCTCGCCTCCCTCTCGCCTCTCTCCCGCCTCCTTCTCGCCTCCATCCCGCCTCGGAAGCGGCCTCGCCTGTGGTACGGCAATATACCGTACGGGGACCCCATTACACATTCCAATATCACACGCTGATCGCGTCCTGATGACTGCCACCTCGCTGATGAAGAGACGTGATCGCTGGTGAACAGGGATCAGTGCGGTTTTAATTCCACCCTGGAAATCAGCACCGTGTTGAAGTGTTTTCTATTGGCTCACAAAACATCGGAAATGCTCCCTTCTATACAGGGGCGTCGCCACCCGGGGGGGGGGGGGGGGGGGGGGCTGGGAGGCCGGGCCTCCTAAGAGCGCCCCGGCCGGAATCCGCCCCCCCCCAGATTCGCATTATTGTAATATTTGCTGCCCCCCCCCCCAAACCCCTGGTTGGCCCCCAACCCCCTGGCTGGCCCCCAAACCCTTGGCTAGCCCCCACGCAACATTTTGTTGCGACGCCACTGCTTCTATATTTCTTGCAGTTTGCATTTAGATTCAGAGTTTTTGCGAACCCACTAGAGGGATACCTTATAGCCATGTGCCTGACGTGGGCTCTCTTGCTTTTGGGCCGGTCGTGAGTTGTGGTGATTTAAAATACCGTCGGACTGGTATATCGGACCGGTACTATTCAACTGGACTGGTATATCGGACCGGTACTATTCAACTGGACTGGCGTCCAACTGTTTCGCGCACGTAGCCTTCCTTTTCAGTTTTTTTCCCCTGTACATTTTTTTGGGGGGGGACATTTTTTTTTGTATCGACACAATGATCACTCAAATTTTGGGATTTTTCCCAAAATTGATTTCCACATATGGAGTCAAAAATTAGAGTTCTTAAACCTGAACAGAGGCGGTTCCAGGGTCCGGTGTTTGGAGGGTTCTTCGGTGACATTTGGCGATAATACGGAAATGCGATCTTCACGGCTTCTTCCTAACTGTCTCAAGTATGAAGGAGTTACATCGGTTTACGGTGATTGACACAAGTTCAAATTAGTTGCTGTTAATGAACTATCATACAAATTGCATGGCAGAAGCGGTTTCAGGGATTTGAAAAGGGAAGGTTTCCAGTAAGTATGCAACGCTTGGCGGGCAGTCAATAGAGCGATGTAAGGGGCATTTATAGCTATCAAGATGTAACAGATAGCTTTTTCTTTCATTATTTGCATAATTTATTACATATAGAGTTGCATGGGCGTGTTCAGGCACATGACAATGGGGGTGACTGGCATGGTGATGACGATATGCCAACGATTACGGCGCAATAGACGACTACTTTATGATGATATATGCACATATGAGGCCAGGAGAGGGAATGAAGTCATTTTTTTTTGCAGAGGCGCGCTCAGGAATGGAAGAAAGGGGATCATGTTATTGCAAGGAAAGAAAGATGCATGGGCCTACAATGACATAACATACTGCAGTTTTCGGATGAAACACGCACCAGAGGGTACTCTACGAACGATTATAAGACAGTAGGCGAGTCCAGGTAGGGTAACGGGAGGGGGGGGGGGGGGTAACCAATGTGAATTGAAGTTGTAAGTGAAAGAGTCACTGTTGACTAGTTAGTGTCATAATAGCGGAGAATATACCTATCAAAGAGTCTTGGGCCTCCCCAGTTTGGATCCTGGATACGCCTATGATGAAGTACAACATGCAAAAAAGGAACTATCTACGACCAGTAACTTATTCATATTATATACTAGTTATATACTAGCCCGCCCCTGTAGCTCAGTTGGGAGAGCGTTCGACTTCTGACCTCACCCGGTAGTGGCAGCCCGGATTCGAGTCGCTTCGGCGCTCGCTATTTGCTCCTGGTTGGGATGGCCTATGGCCGGTGGCAGCGGTCGCACTCAAGGTCAGGTGACGCCAGAGGGCAGGGCGGACCGTGTCCAAGTATGTCGGGCACGTAAAACTTTCGCTTCTAAATTCTGCCGGACGCCAGGAATTGCTTGATCGGGTGGGTGGTGGGGTCAGGGCCTGCGAAACAAGCTATGCTTAGCGGGGCCTGACCTCGGACAATCCATCCATTCAAAAACATTCGGACTAAATTAAAAAAAAAGTTGCTGGGTAGCAATTTGCCTGCAAATCATATTTTCTCTATTTTGCCTCCCTTTTTCACTAACCTGGCACCGCCTATGGTGAAAAATATGTTTTATAACTGTGTTGTCTAATGTCACAATAACGCAGCATTTCATTTATCAAAAACACAACATCAAAAAACGGTTTTATTACGCATTTACTTCACCCCCATATTGAGTAACCTGCAGACGCCTATAATTTTTGAATTTTCAAAAGTCACCGCCATATATCAATCTCCAATTCAATCTCTATCGATCCCCATTAGTTGCGTTAAAATCGGGTGATAAACATGACAGCTGTGATGGATCACAAATACCTCTAATATTTGTAGTTTTTGCCCCCCCCCCCTTGTTGCCCCCCCCCATCTATATAAAATTTACGATGTTTTATTTTTTATAAATGTAGATCGTGTTGAGGGTAATCAAACCCCGTTTGATTTTCGAAAATCGGAGGGGTGGATCTCAATCAGGGGGAGGGGGGGGGGGGGGGGGGGGGGGGGGTCGGGGTCGGAATCCGCCCCCCCCCCCTTTACAAATAGGGGTAGCCAGGAGTCTGTACAAATAGGGTTAAGCCTGGGCAAACGTTGAACAAATCAGGCACAGCTAAGTCAAACAGCATTGAAGCGTTACAAGGACAGTATAGAACAGTTAAAGGGATATTGCCACCTCCGGAGGATTTCTAAAAAGCAACTTAAATGAATGGTGGGGATCAACAATCATGTATGCTCAAGCTCAAACTTGCTCCTGCAGCACCTAAAGCAGTGTATCGGCAAAGAATTGTGTATTTATTTCTGACTCCAAAACGTTGGTCCCAGCTGTGCTCAGTACTATATTAATGATGGCCGCTCTCATCCAGTTTGGCTGTGGTATTGGCGCCCGCCCAAAGCCGAAGCGTAAAAATTCGCCGAGACTTGACCTTGAAAAGTCTATCTGTGTTATAAGGTATAGGTCACAACTCCTACGGTCCCAAAGTCGAGCCATAGCAATTATTGCTGTTTTATTATGAAAGACGCTAAGGTTGTTGAAAATATAATTAACTTCATACGCTTTTTAATTTTAAAGTGCACTGACGGAATGGTGATGTTGAGTTTGCAACATTCAAAAGAAAATAACAGTCCGCAAAGAAGTGATTCTAAATAGTGATGTGGCGACTCCAATTTTACGAATGCTTGGCAAGCATGGGTGGTGCAAATGTATTTTTTGATCTAATGGGGGGAGTTTCGGGAACCAAATTTTGCAGGTGAAATCGGACACGCTTAATCGACCGATACACACCAAAAACTCCATATTGGCCTGCGAGGTGGCAATATCCCTTTAACGGAGGCAGAGCTGGCCAACTTCTCACGGATGTAAGCACGCCGGAATGTGCACACCTGCAGTACGGTGCGGGGTTGTGGTACGATATGGTGTATGTCTTGCGATATGGTGTGTCGTAGTGTGATGCAGTGGCTGTGGTGTGTCGTAGTGTGGTGCAGTGGCTGCGGTGTGTCGTAGTGTGGTGCAGTGGGTGCGGTGTGTCGTAGTGTGGTACAGTGGCTGTGGTGTGTCGTAGTGTGGTGCAGTGGCTGCGGTGTGTCGTAGTGTGGTGCAGTGGGTGCGGTGTGTCGTAGTGTGGTGCAGTGGCTGCGGTGTGACGTAGTGTGGTACAGTGGCTGTGGTGTGTCGTAGTGTGGTGCAGTGGCTGTGGTGTGTCGTAGTGTGGTGCAGTGGCTGCGGTGTGTCGTAGTGTGGTGCAGTGGCTGCGGTGTGTCGTAGTGTGGTGCAGTGGCTGCGGTGTGTGTCGTAGTGTGATGCAGTGGCTGCGGTGTGTCGTAGTGTGATGCAGTGGCTGTGATGTGTCGTAGTGTGGTGCAGTGGCTGCGGTGTGTCGTAGTGTGGTGCAGTGGCTGTGGAGTGTCGTAGTGTGGTGCAGTGGGTGCGGTGTGTCGTAGTGTGGTGCAGTTGCTGCGGTGTGACGTAGTGTGGTACAGTGGCTGTGGTGTGTCGTAGTGTGGTGCAGTGGGTGCGGTGTCGGTAGTGTGGTGCAGTGGCTGCGGTGTGTCGTAGTGTGGTGCAGGGGGGGGGGGGGGCGGTGTGTCGTAGTGTGGTGCAGTTGCTGCGGTGTGACGTAGTGTGGTACAGTGGCTGTGGTGTGTCGTAGTGTGGTGCAGTGGCTGTGGTGTGTCGTAGTGTGGTGCAGTGGCTGCGGTGTGTCGTAGTGACGTAGTGTGGTGCAGTGGCTGCGGTGTGACGTAGTGTGATGCAGTGGCTGCGGTGTGACGTAGTGTGGTGCAGTGGCTGCGGTGTGTCGTAGTGTGGTGCAGTGGCTGCGGTGTGTCGTAGTGTGGTACAGTGGCTGTGGTGTGTCGTAGTGTGGTGCAGTGGGTGTGGTGTGTCGTAGTGTGGTACAGTGGGTGCGGTGTCGGTAGTGTGGTGCAGTGGCTACGGTGTCGTAGTGTGGTGCAGTGGCTGCGGTGTGTGACGTAGTGTGGTGCAGTGGCTGCGGTGTGTCGTAGTGTGGTGCAGTGGCTGCGGTGTGTGTCGTAGTGTGGTGCAGTGGCTGTGGTGTGTCGTAGTGTGGTGCAGTGGCTGTGGTGTGTCGTAGTGTGGTGCAGTGGCTGCGGTGTGTGTCGTAGTGTGGTGCAGTGGCTGCGGTGTGTCGTAGTGTGGTGCAGTGGGTGCGGTGTGTCGTAGTGTGGTGCAGTGGCTGCGGTGTGTCGTAGTGTGGTGCAGTGGGTGCGGTGTGTCGTAGTGTGGTGCAGTGGGTGCGGTGTGTCGTAGTGTGGTGCAGTGGCTGCGGTGTGTCGTAGTGTGGTGCAGTGGCTGCGGTGTGTCGTAGTGTGGTGCAGTGGGTGCGGTGTGTCGTAGTGTGGTGCAGTGGCTGCGGTGTGTCGTAGTGTGGTGCAGTGGCTGTGGTGTGTCGTAGTGTGGTGCAGTGGCTGCGGTGTGTCGTAGTGTGGTGCAGTGGCTGCGGTGTGACGTAGTGTGGTGCAGTGGCTGCGGTGTGTCGTAGTGTGATGCAGTGGCTGTGGTGTGTCGTATTGTGGTGCAGTGGCTGCGGTGTGTCGTATTGTGGTGCAGTGGCTGCGGTGTGTGACGTAGTGTGGTGCAGTGGGTGCGGTGTGTCGTAGTGTGGTGCAGTTGCTGCGGTGTGTCGTAGTGTGGTGCAGGGGCTGCGGTGTGGTGCAGTGGCTGTGATGTGACGTAGTGTGGTGCAGTGGCTGCGGTGTGTGTCGTAGTGTGGTGCAGTGGCTGCGGTGTGTCGTAGTGTGGTGCAGTGGCTGCGGTGTGTCGTAGTGACGTAGTGTGGTGCAGTGGCTGCGGTGTGACGTAGTGTGGTGCAATGGCTGCGGTGTGACGTAGTGTGGTGCAGTGGCTGCGGTGTGTCGTAGTGTGGTGCAGTGGCTGCGGTGTCGGTAGTGTGGTGCAGTGGCTGCGGTGTGTGTCGTAGTGTGGTGCAGTGGCTGCGGTGTGTCGTAGTGTGGTGCAGTGGCTGCGGTGTGTCGTAGTGTGGTGCAGTGGCTGCGGTGTGTCGTAGTGTGGTGCAGTGGCTGCGGTGTGTCGTAGTGTGGTGCAGTGGCTGCGGTGTGTCGTAGTGTGGTGCAGTGGCTGTGGTGTGTCGTAGTGTGGTGCAGTGGCTGCGGTGTGTGTCGTAGTGTGGTGCAGTGGCTGCGGTGTGTGTCGTAGTGTGGTGCAGTGGCTGTGGTGTGTCGTAGTGTGGTGCAGTGGGTGCGGTGTGTCGTAGTGTGGTGCAGTGGGTGTGGTGTGTCGTAGTGTGGTACAGTGGGTGCGGTGTCGGTAGTGTGGTGCAGTGGCTACGGTGTCGTAGTGTGGTGCAGTGGCTGCGGTGTGTGTCGTAGTGTGGTGCAGTGGCTGCGGTGTGTGTCGTAGTGTGGTGCAGTGGCTGCGGTGTGTGACGTAGTGTGGTGCAGTGGCTGCGGTGTCGGTAGTGTGGTACAGTGGCTGCGGTGTGTGACGTAGTGTGGTGCAGTGGCTGCGGTGTGTGGCGTAGTGTGGTGCAGTGGCTGCGGTGTGTGACGTAGTGTGGTGCAGTGGCTGTGGTGTGTCGTAGTGTGGTGCAGTGGCTGCGGTGTGTCGTAGTGTGGTGCAGTGGGTGCGGTGTGTCGTAGTGTGGTACAGTGGCTGTGGTGTGTCGTAGTGTGGTGCAGTGGCTGCGGTGTGTCGTAGTGTGGTGCAGTGGGTGCGGTGTGTCGTAGTGTGGTGCAGTGGCTGCGGTGTGACGTAGTGTGGTACAGTGGCTGTGGTGTGTCGTAGTGTGGTGCAGTGGCTGTGGTGTGTCGTAGTGTGGTGCAGTGGCTGCGGTGTGTCGTAGTGTGGTGCAGTGGCTGCGGTGTGTCGTAGTGTGGTGCAGTGGCTGCGGTGTGTGTCGTAGTGTGATGCAGTGGCTGCGGTGTGTCGTAGTGTGGTGCAGTGGCTGCGGTGTGACGTAGTGTGGTGCAGTGGCTGCGGTGTGTCGTAGTGTGGTGCAGTGGCTGCGGTGTGTCGTAGTGTGGTGCAGTGGCTGTGGAGTGTCGTAGTGTGGTGCAGTGGCTGCGGTGTGTCGTAGTGTGGTGCAGTGGCTGCGGTGTGTGTCGTAGTGTGGTGCACTGGCTGCGGTGTGTGACGTAGTGTGGTGCAGTGGCTGCGGTGTGTTGCTGTGTTGTGTCGCGCTGTGCCGATTCTCACTTGCAGTGCTCACAATACAATGTATGATTGGGTTCCGGTCAGTGAAAGCAAATCATCCGGCACTGGGGTCCAGACCGTCCACGTCCGGCACAGGGTCCAGACCGTCCGACACAGGGTCCAGGACCGTCCGACACAGGGTCCAGGACCGTCGGGCACAGGGTCCAGAGCCGTCCGACACAGGGTCCAGACCGTCCGACACAGGGTCCAGGACCGTCCGGCACAGGGTCCAGACCGTCCGGCACAGGGTCCGGAGCCGTCCGGCACAGGGTCCAGACCGTCCGACACAGGGTCCAGACCGTCCGACACAGGGTCCAGACCGTCCGGCACAGGGTCCAGACCGTCCGGCACATGTCCAGAGCCGTCCGGCAGTCCGACACAGGGTCCAGACCGTCCGACACAGGGTCCAGACCGTCCGACACAGGGTCCAGGACCGTCCGGCACATGTCCAGAGCCGTCCGGCAGTCCGACACAGGGTCCAGACCGTCCGACACAGGGTCCAGACCGTCCGACACAGGGTCCAGGACCGTCCGACACAGGGTCCAGACCGTCCGGCACATGTCCAGAGCCGTCCGGCAGTCCGACACAGGGTCCAGACCGTCCGACACAGGGTCCAGACCGTCCGACACAGGGTCTAGACCGTCCGACACAGAGTCCAGAACCGTCCGACACAGAGTCCAGGACCGTCCGACACAGGGTCCAGACCGTCCGACACAGGGTCCAGGACCGTCCGACACAGGGTCCAGGACCGTCCGACACAGGGTCCAGAGCCGTCCGACACAGGGTCCAGGACCGTCCGACACAGGGTCCAGACCGTCCGACACAGGGTCCAGAGCCGTCCGGCAGTCCGACACAGGGTCCAGACCGTCCGACACAGGGTCCAGACCGTCCGACACAGGGTCCAGAGCCGTCCGGCAGTCCGACACAGGGTCCAGACCGTCCGACACAGGGTCCAGGACCATCCGACACAGGGTCCAGAGCCGTCCGGCAGTCCGACACAGGGTCCAGACCGTCCGACACAGGGTCCAGAGCCGTCCGGCAGTCCGACACAGGGTCCAGACCGTCCGACACAGGGTCCAGGACCGTCCGACACAGGGTCCAGGACCGTCCGACACAGAGTCCAGGACCGTCCGACACAGGGTCCAGGACCGTCCGACACAGGGTCCAGGACCGTCCGACACAGGGTCCAGGACCGTCCGACACAGGGTCCAGGACCGTCCGACACAGGGTCCAGACCGTCCGACACAGGGTCCAGGACCGTCCGACACAGGGTCCAGAGCCGTCCGGCAGTCCGACACAGGGTCCAGACCGTCCGACACAGGGTTCAGGACCGTCCGACACAGGGTCCAGACCGTCCGACACAGGGTCCAGAGCCGTCCGGCAGTCCGACACAGGGTCCAGAGCCGTCCGGCAGTCCGACACAGGGTCCAGACCGTCCGACACAGGGTCCAGGACCGTCCGACACAGGGTCCAGACCGTCCGACACAGGGTCCAGACCGTCCGACACAGGGTCCAGACCGTCCGACACAGGGTCCAGACCGTCCGACACAGGGTCCAGACCGTCCGACACAGGGTCCAGACCGTCCGACACAGGGTCCAGACCGTCCGACACAGGGTCCAGACCGTCCGGCACAGGGTCCAGAGCCGTCCGGCACAGGGTCCAGACCGTCCGACACAGGGTCCAGACCGTCCGGCACATGGTCCAGACCGTCCGACACAGGGTCCAGACCGTCCGACACAGGGTCCAGACCGTCCGACACAGGGTCCAGGACCGTCCACGTCCGGCACAGGGTCCGGACGGTCCGACACAGGGTCCAGACCGTCCGACACAGGGTCCAGACCGTCCGACACAGGGTCCAGACCGTCCGACACAGGGTCCAGACCGTCCGACACAGGGTCCAGACCGTCCGGCACAGGGTCCAGGACCGTCCGACACAGGGTCCAGGACCGTCCGACACAGGGTCCAGACCGTCCGACACAGGGTCCAGACCGTCCGACACAGGGTCCAGGACCGTCCGACACAGGGTCCAGACCGTCCGGCACAGGGTCCAGAGCCGTCCGACACAGGGTCCAGGACCGTCCGACACAGGGTCCAGACCGTCCGACACAGGGTCCAGACCGTCCGACACAGGGTCCAGACCGTCCGACACAGGGTCCAGGACCGTCCGACACAGGGTCCAGGACCGTCCGACACAGGGTCCAGACCGTCCGACACAGGGTCCAGAGCCGTCCGACACAGGGTCCAGAGCCGTCCGGCACAGGGTCCAGGACCGTCCGACACAGGGTCCAGACCGTCCGACACAGGGTCCAGACCGTCCGGCACATGGTCCAGACCGTCCGACACAGGGTCCAGACCGTCCGACACAGGGTCCAGGACCGTCCACGTCCGGCACAGGGTCCGGACGGTCCGACACAGGGTCCAGACCGTCCGACACAGGGTCCAGACCGTCCGACACAGGGTCCAGACCGTCCGACACAGGGTCCAGACCGTCCGACACAGGGTCCAGACCGTCCGACACAGGGTCCAGACCGTCCGGCACAGGGTCAAGGACCGTCCGGCACAGGGTCCAGGACCGTCCGACACAGGGTCCAGGACCGTCCGGCACAGGGTCCAGACCGTCCGACACAGGGTCCAGGACCGTCCGACACAGGGTCCAGGACCGTCCGACACAGGGTCCAGACCGTCCACGTCCGGCAGAGGGTCCGGACGGTCCATTCGACTGTGACTTCGACTGCGGCGAAGCGCCCGTGAGGTTTCTCGTCAACTTCCTAGACAGACCAGTGTTGGATTTTTCGCTTCATGACCTGGTCCGGGAGAGTAAAAATCCATAGGTGGAGAGTACAACTTTCTTGTTACAAAATCAAGATTTTCATTGTTTGACATATTATTTTACTTGGAAAGTAAAATTCCTGATTTGTAAATTGTAATAGATACTAAATCCTTGTGAGGAAATGTAATTACCGGGCGGGCGCGAAGCTCCCGTGGGGTTTCTCGTCAACTTACAGGGGGTTTCATAAAAATGTATCCACTTGGAAATCTCGCGATAACTCCGGTAGTTTTGGTTGCAGGTCTTCAAACTTACCAGAATTGGAAACCTGATGAAATTCTACATCACATATGTGAAAACAAACCCCATTGACGTTCTATTCACTTAACCTCACCGCAGTGAAAACGACTGAAGAAATGCGACAAAAACATAGCTTTACTTCCGCAAAGGACGTGATCTTTCACAGATCTGAGGTCGCTGTAGCAGCGAACAGGTCCTAAGCGTTGGATCAAACACGTTTGATCAGCAAACAGTAATAAACATAAAACAACATGGCATGTCTGACAACAACAAGTTACGACACTCGGGGCACCACTCCGTCTGACCAAGCCATGGCGGCGACCTCACATCAGATGCTCGAAGTGTCGGCCACCCGACTCCACACAAAGCTGCATCCTGCGTCGCATGTTGGCCATGACCTTGCGGCACATGTCGGCTGTGATGGTGGCCAGGATCTCCCTAATGCTCTCCTTCAGATCATCCACAGTGCGTGGTTGACCTGGTACATCTTCCCTTAGGAACTCCCAAAGGAAAACACAATTAAGGGGGCTCAGGTCGTGTGACCTGGCCGGCCACGGAAATTCCGTCTTCTGCGAGATGAGCCTGTCAGCGAACTTGGCCTTGAGTGCGTCCAGGCTGACATGAGCGGTGTGTGCAGTGGCACCGTCTTGTTGCATCGACATTCCGTTCCGTTCCGGATCTTCGGGGAAGAAGAACTCCTGGAGCATTGCCACGTAGCGTTCGCTGTATTGACAGTGCACGCTCCACCGTCATCGTCTTCGAACAAATAGGGTCCGATAACCCCCCTCTCTCCGCTCATTGCTACCCACAGCGTCACATGAGGCGAGTGTAAAGGACGCTCCTGGACCTCAGCGGGCTTCGTTGGGGACCACGTTATGTCGTTCTGCACGTTTAGGTGTCCATCCAGGTAGGCGTGGGCTTCGTCCGTGTACCAAATTTGGTTGTTCCAGACGACGGGCTTTCGAGTGCACGGCGGCAGAACAGTTCGCGCTGCGCATAGTCTGCTTCTCGTAGTTGCTGACACGTCGGGATCCGGTAGGCGGTCAGGCCGAAATATTTCTTCATCATCTTCCAAACAGAGGTCACGGCACGCTGAGGTTCAGCTCAGCGCTGATCCGTCTGGCGGATTTTCGGCTGTCCTCTCGAGTGAGAGCGTTCACACGACCGATGTTTTATTGGACGCGTGCTGATGTCGATCGTTCAGAATTACCCTTGTTGTTCTGGATAGACCCCGTCCTCGTCCACCTCCTCAACGTCCGCCGGACGCTTCCATGGACAGTGAAACATTCCACGATGACAATTCGGTCCTCTTTCGATAGGTGATGCATGATTACTGCAGTGATTTGTGCGATCGCGATTCATTTGGTTTTTAACTGTGCGTTTGTTGATATTTGCCTAACAGCACGTTCCTACATTTTTGTTTTCTTCAAACATGGTTGCATCCATCAGTTTCTGGATATCATCGTGGGAAAGTGAAATGTGAGCGCAATTTATTTTTATACTTCTTTGCTGCGGTGAAGCTAAGTGAATAGAATGTTGATTGGGTTTGTTATCACATATGCGATATATAATTTCATCAGCTTTTCAATGCTGGTAAGTTTGAAGACCTGCGACCAAAACTACCGGAGTTATCGTGAGATTTCCGAGTGGATACATTTTTATGAAACACCCTGTACTAGGCACATTTACATTTGACCCGGCCCGAACCGGCCTGACCCAGCCCGACACGGCCCTACAGACGCTTTTCGGAAGCTAATAACTTTGCAACCACTGCTCCGATTGAGATCGGGTTTTCACCATTGGATAGGACCATCAAATAAATTTTGATTTTGTTATGGTGCGTTCTGATAGGGGTGGTACCACAGCGCGTGGCACACGCAAACGTCAAAATTAACACAAATAATTATTGATCAAAAATGGCTTGATTTATCTAGGCATTCAGTTTTGTATACGCTGAAGCATGCAGCGCTCAGGACGTACTCCCTTTTGCCGGATTCGAGAAAGGAGATCATGTACAATTGAATAAAACTTAATTGTTTATGTTGGCATGCATGGAGGCCTGGCAATTTTTATGGGGGACTAAAAGGACCATGTGTTACTACCACGTGTGCTCCCGCACCGTTTCAGATTTCAAACCTGTTTTAGCTTTACCAGTGCGCGCCCGCTCGGTCATCGCCCAAAAAGGCGTTTTACTGGTTAATCTAAGTTTCGTTTTGTACACGCTGAAGCATGCAGCGCTCAGGACCAGGGCTGCGGAGTCGACATAATTTTAGCAACTCCAACTCCGACTCCGGCCTGAAAAAATTGACTCCGACTCCAACTCCGACTCCGGCCTATATCCGTTCTCCAACCGCATGCCAAGCAATATCTGCAATGCCATCTATTTTTCCGTTTGCTTTTATTTTTAACAGTAACAATTCCACGACAGATCGACCATTCACATTTCATTCATTCATTCCGCCACATTTTTTATTTTGATGAAATTTTGTCTATAGGGTTATCTTGTGCCCTGAAGTCAACTTTGACATCGGCAGATCCCTAAGGTCAACGGTTCTCAAGATATAGGCTCGGCATTTTTTGCGAGGTCACGCTGCATGGCAATCTTTGGAGGCATGCAGCTCCAAAACCACTGAACAAAATGCATCATATAGGCATATCATGGTGACCGCAATGAACTGGGCAACATTTTGATAATCTCCGATTTTCAAAATTTTGACCTTATTTTTTGATGACGTCATTTTTGTTTGTGCCTATACCCATTCCCCGTCAAAAATTGCATTTTTTTTTAATACTAAGGTTTTACTATTTATCTCGAGAAAAAAAGAGTAATATTTCTAAAAATATTTTATTTTATTTTTTGAATACTTCAGTTTTTTGCCAATACAGCATTTTAAGGCATTTGCAGTAGAATACCGCCACTGGCACTGACGGTAGAGGGTGGTGGGGGTGAACGCACACCCAAAATAACCCATGACCAAACCCCTTTAACCCCTCCCCCCAAAAAATAATGGTACAGGTATGTTCAAAGCAGTAGGTAATAAGCAATGCACATTATGCACCCATACAGGTCTTGGAAATATATATCCTACCGGAAACTTGCTGGAAAACCCAATGCCATGAAAAAGTATCCACATGCCTCCGTAGCCAAGAGGGGGGGTGCCCCCCCCCCCGGAGTCCAGGAGGGCCCTTTTCGGCGGCGGAGGACACTTTTCGGCGCGCGCAGCGCGCCGAAAAGGGCCGACGAGACAGCGCGAAGCGCGGTATAATGGGCTCTTTCCCACGCGAAGCGTGTTCTTAAGAGAGTCTAGAACACTTCAGAAGCCATTTAGGGCCACCAGGACCCTCTCTGGAAAGACCAGAGGTCCCCTTGGACGTTCAAAAGAGCCCTGTGCATGTCAGAGGGGCCCCTGGCCAGACCAAAAGGGCCCCTGAGCGGGGTAGGGGGACCACGAACACGTCGAATGGTCCCCTAGCCAGCACAGAGGGCCTCTGGGCAGGTCGAGAGGCCCCTGAGAATATCGGCAGGGAGAGAAAGCAGCCAGCGCAGTCCTTTGTCAGGTCATAAGGGCCCCTGAGCAGGTTGGAGGGCACATGGCCAGACCCCAGATGGCCCCTGGGAAGTTCAAAGGGCCCCTGTGCAGGTCAGAGGAGCCCCTGACCAGACCGAAAGAGCCCCTTGGTGGGTCAGGGCGGCCCCCGAACACGGCGAATGGGCCCCTAGTCAACACAGAGGGGTCCCTGGGCAGGTCGAGAGGCTTCTGAGCATGTCGGCAGGTCGACAAAGCAGCCAGCGCAGTCCCTTGCTAGGTCGGAAGGGTCCCTTAGAAGGCTGGAGGGCCCCGAGACAGACCAGAGGGGCCCTGGAAAGTTCGAAATACCCCTGTGCAGATCGGAAGGGCCCCTGACCAGACGGAAAGGGCCCCTGGGCGTGTCAGAAGGATCCCTGAACATGCCGAATTGGCCCATAGCCAGCACAGAGGGGCCCCAGGGCAGGTTGGAGGGCCCCTTGAGCATGTCGGCAGGGCGACAAAGCAGCCAGTGCAGTCCCTGGCCAGGTCGGAAGGACCTCTGAACAGGCCGAATGGGCTCCTTGACACACAAGAGGGGCTTCTTGGAAGGTCAGAGGAATCCCTGGTCAGACCGGAAGGGCCCACAGCACGTAGAGATCCCAGATGAAGATTTAATACAAAGAGGACTTATTGATGACGTCATGTATTTTTTGTTTGTGCCGATACCCCTTCCTAGTCAAAAACTGTTTTTTGGGGGGTTTCATATTAATGCTTTACTACTTATCTCGAGATAAGAAAAACATAAAAAAGGTTATTTTTCTAAAAATATTTTATTTTATTTTTTGAATTCCAACAAGAAAAAGATTAAAATCGGACCTTTCGGGTATATTGTAACACCCTTCGTCAGCGATTCAAGAGGCATTCGGTAACAGGTAATTGCTCGTCTTTAAGACGAGCAATGACATGTTACCGAATGCCTCTTAATCGCTAACGAAGGGTGTTACAATATGGCAGAAGGCTCCGATTTGTTTTTTCTTTTCTTGTAGAGTAAGCCCTCTTTGTATTTAACCCTCGCCCGGGTAGGGGGTGGATGCCACCCCGTCAGTTTTTCGGGAATAACTCGCGTAGTTTTCAACCGATTGCAATACAACTTTCAGTACCCTACTTGTGAACAATCTGACACATATTCTGATTTTTTTTTAATTGTAGGTCACATGATCCGTGACCTTTTACCTGTTTTTCAAGGTCATGTCAGGCGCAACTGGCGTCCCGTAGTATTGATCCTTGTAACTTGCGCAGTTTCATAGTGTGTGTTGTTCAGGAGCATATGCACAGGTGTTTCCAGGTGACATTTGTGGTTTCCACTGACATTGTGACCTCGTTTGACCTTCTCAGAGGTCAACCGGGTCATTGGCCTTCGATGACCTCAGATTACTTTGTTTTGCTTCTGGCGGTGTCTAGGACATTTTGTGACGCTGATTTCAAATGTGGGATCCATTTTACATAATTACATGCTCCACTGGAGTCATACGCTTCCACAGGTCAACCGAGGTCACTGACCTCAGATGACCTGAAATTACCTTTTTGGAATTTGGCAGTTTCTAGGACATTTTGTGACGCTGATTTCAAATTTGGCACCCATTAAGCATTATGATATGCTCATTCACGATTCTAGCTCGATTACATTCAATTTATACGCATTTACAATTTTGAGGAGGAGAGAAGGAGGGGGAGGGGCGGTCGTACTCCTACCCGTAGTGATTTTGCCCTACCCGGGCGAGGGTTAATATATATCACCTACTCCACATCATGTATTTTCGCGGATCCAGATCGTCCCCCCGCAACCCCAAAATGCAGTGCAAGCGGCGGTATTCTACTGCAAATGCCCTTAAAATGTTGTATTGGCAAAAACTGAAGTATTCAAAAAATAAAACAAAACATTTTTAGAAATATTACTTTTTTCATATCACGAGATAAATAGTGAACCTTTAATATGAAACAACAAAAAATCATTTTTTTTTTACTGGGAAGGGGTAAAGGCACAAAATATAAAACAAGGTGACGTCATCAAAAATCAAAATTCAAATTTTTGAAAATCAAAGATTATCAAAATGTTGCCCAGTTCATTGCGGTCACGACGATGTGCCTATATGATGCATTATGTTCATTGGTTTTGGAGCTACAGGCTTCCAAATATTACCCTGCAGCGTGATCTTGCAAAAATGCCCGAGGCTATATCTCGAGAACCGTTGACCTTAAGGGTCTGGCGATGTCACCATCGACTTAAGGGCACAAGAGAACCCTATAGACAAAATTTCGTAAAAATATAAAATATGGTGGTGTGAACTTTGATTTGTTTTGGTCGATCTGTCGTGGAATGCCCCAGTCTACTTATGGAGAACAATGATACGCCGCCCGAGCACGGGCGCGGCGTGCCGGCCGCGTCCAGCCCAGTCGCGCTCGTCTGCAGGCGGCGGGATAAAATGAAGATAAGAACGTGATACCGGCACCACTGTGTATGTCTCGTCGAGACGCGTCCGACATTGCGCAGCACGACATATCTGGTTCACCACATGACCTTAAATTACCTTGACCTGAGGTCAAATTTTGAACTTGACTTAGGTAACCTGGTCACCATGGTATGATTCGAATCTCCTTGACGAAACAAGCACGCTGATATTAAAATGGGCGCCGTGTGACCGTAAGAGTCGGTGCGTTCAAAGCCCCAATCATCATCAGATGACGTACAAATTATTGCCCTAACTTCATCAGGCGCAAATATAGCGCTAGTTGAGTAAACTTTTTACTCGATTCATTTTCCACTAATTTTCTTTCGAAGGGATGCAAAGTTAATATCCCTAGGCCGAACGACTATTCTACCGACCAAAGTAATCGCCAATTGCCAAAAAGTCGACTCCGACTCCGGGCCGGAGTCGGAGTCCGTAAGATTTTAGCGACTCCGACTCCGACTCCGGCCAAAACTACCGACTCCGACCGACTCCGACTTCGACTCCGACTCCGCAACCCTGCAGTCAGGACGTACTCCCTTTTGGTGGATTCGAGAAAAGAGATCATGAGCAATTGAATAAAACTTAATTTTGATGTTGGCATGCATAGAGGCCTGGCAATTTTTATGGAGGACTAAAAGGACTATGTGTTACTACCACGTGTGCTCCCGTACCATTTCATATTTCAAACCTGTTTTAGCTTTACCAGAGCGCGCCAGCTCGGTCATCGCCCAAAAGTCTTTTATTGGTTTTATTTTAAATACAATGTCGGTACGATCAGGTGAAAAGAGAGCAAATTTTCAAAAACAAATGAAGAGTGCAAAATTCTTTGGACCCCAAAAAGCCCAGAAAATGACCAAAATTCCAAGGCTGTCCAG
>JAXIVJ010002773.1:85000-103734 GCA_036785665.1 Chirona hameri | reverse complement strand
ATATATATATATATACTATGGTTGCAAACTGTCTGCTGTCTACTGGAATGCTAATAACTTAGACAACATTACAAACAATGTTAAACAACAAATATTCAACCGTTTTTTTTAGCATTAATGTGGCGATTGGTTGACACGGATGGTGTTGTGACTGTAAAATAGTAACATACAAGAGAAACTTTAACAAAATCGGAATAATCAGATAAATCAGTGAGTGCCTACTCTTTCCGCTGTATTTTATCTATCTATAGAAGATAACAGGCAAGGGCGGATTCAGGATATTTTAGAAGGGGTGGCCGCAGCCCAATTTAGGGGCGCCTTCCAAAAATATAGGGGCGCTTTCCAAAGAAAGGGCGCCGTCACTGACCCAAAGGGTGCCGTCACTGGCCGGAAGGGCGCCGTCAATGGCCGAAAAGGCGCCGTCAATGGCCGAAAGGGCGCCGTCAATGACCGAAAGGGCGCCGTCACTGGCCGAAAGGGCGCCGTCACTGGCCGTAAGGGCGCCGTCACTGGCCGGAGGGGCGCCTCAGGTCAAAAGGACCAGGTCATGACCTGTATGACCTGATACTCGGTAAGTTACTTTCAACAGGGCGTCCAAGCGGTCCATACGGACGCTGCGTGCCCACGGGCTTTCCATCGCCGGGCGCCGCCAGGCGACGGCGACAGACAGCCCGTGGGGCGCCCTTCTGGCGGGGGGGGGGGGGCGACCGCTGCGGCCACCCCCTGGATCCGCCCCTGATAACAGGCATGGTATGCATTGAAGCAGGTTGCATCCTGAGATAGTCTCTTTAGTTTAAAGGGAGTGTGCCTACTGTTTTGGAATGTCAAAAATATTATGTCATACGGTAACTATTGCCTTGATTACTATTACTATTGGTTTGATTGTTGGATATGATGAAATTCACATCTGGAGACCGTTTAGTTGAATCTTCACATATTGTTTTTTGCTTATTTTTTGTTTCGATATATTATAAAACGATCGCCACTATAGTGATGTTATGTAAAACAGCGCACATAAGACAATCCAATTACGGTTACACCATAGACAAGTTTTGCACAGCATGTTCTTGCCACTGTGAACTTTATTAAGTGCAAGTTTCGTAGCTCTAAATTGATATCTTCGTCGAAAAATGGCCATTAAGCGTTGCTTTGTAGGGGACAGACGGTACGGTTCGGCTGCTGCTATCAGCGCGCACGGGCTGTTTTGTCGAATTGCTATTGGCCGGCGCTAACGATATGCTAGCAGCTTAATCGATAGTTGCAGTGCTTCTAGTAGCGGAAGGCCTCTGGAGTATACCCGATAATGTTTTGCTCCCGGCCAATTCCTGGAGTCTTTGGAATATCCCTGCAACTGGTGTGAATCTGGAAAAATGAAAGGCATGGTTCGATTAATACAATTATGTTCTATATGCCAGTGTCAATAATCCCAAATAAGCGATGTGAGTAGGCACACTCCCTTTAAGATGTCAGCTGGCTGAGTTTAAACTCCGTCCATTTCGTGCCCACATCTCCATTTCTCATTCATCTTTAATTCGTTCTTCATTCAATTTTAATTAGTTCTATCAATTAATGCAGAAGGTATTTCCTTCTGCATACATCCCTCTTCATTCTGTATTCATCCGTCATTCATTCTCCATTCATTCTTCTTCAATCAAAGGTAGAACATAATATTCTTCTCTGCGCAGGAATGATCAAACTTGTTTTTCAATTCGTTTTTGGATTTGGTCAATATACTTATTCCGGTAACCTTTTCCAGGGAGTTATAGTTCTATTGGAGAAAATAAGTGTCATCTAACTAGGAGCTTTGCCCTCTTCTTCACCTTTAAGTGATGTTCTCGGGTTCTTTCATCTTGGCCTGCCTCGAAGAAATTCGAGGCATATAGACGGGTCTATATTTACTTCCCTCATTATAAAAAGAAAGTCTCGATGATGTCGCCTCTTCAATGATACTACTCAATTTCAGTCGTTCCATACTAGTGCCAGTTTCAGCAAATATGTGTCCAGTGTCCGACCGATGTCCATGGACAGCTGTCCATGGTCCATGGTCAGCTGTCCGTCCGAAACTGTCCGAAAATCATCGTTTGTCCGAAATTTGGCCGAAAGCAGAAAAAGTGTTCGATACGGAATGTAAAACATCCAGTGTATCATTCGAACATCCAGTGTATCATTCGTTTAATAAAAAAGTAACTAAGTGATTTTCGCGACAAGCGAAAATGCCCAAGTCGTGCGACGACTCGGGCATTGGATGTCCGAAAATGGAAAACCGAATCGGTCTTCGGACAAATTTGGAATTCCGAAAATTATTGTACCTATTGGCACCACTATTTCATACGCTGTTCCCAAAAGCCATTTCTCCGCTCATCAAATGGGAAGTTAAACTGTTCGCAAAACATATTGCAGAAAGGCTGCCGAGTTCGCATGGAGGTAGAACGATTATAAGAGGCGTTGATAAGATAACATTGGGAGAGGCAAGGCAATGATCCAACTCGGGCCTATGAGACGCCTTTCACTTTAAAGATAAGGCGACGACCAATCACGGCGTCCGTCAGCGCTGATCGCTGGGGTCTGATTGGCTGACGAGTAGCCGCGGACCGCCCCCGACACCATATGCCGGCTCCTCAGTATGGCTTCCCAAAAGAGCCTTCAGTCAACAATCTTCGCGAGGCCGCAACGCTTCACTCCTTCAGCTGACGCTGATAGAAGACTCCTAGAAGCTAAGAAGCGTTTACGACCTTCGAGCTCTCGGAAGACCAACCTAAAAATGTCCACCGGGACATCGCGTAAGTCATAATCGTGGTGGAACAGCTGATGAATGTGATTGTCCAGATAAATCACATCATCAACGGTACAGGACGCATTGTGTGTGTGTGTGTGTGTGTGTGTGTGTGTGTGTGTGTGTGTGTGTGTGTGTGTGTGTGTGTGTGTGTGTGTGTGTGTGTGTGTCTGTGTCTGTGTCTGTGTCTGTGTCTGTGTCTGTGTCTGTGTCTGTGTCTGTGTCTGTGTCTGTGTCTGTGTCTGTGTCTGTGTCTGTGTCTGTGTCTGTGTCTGTGTCTGTGTCTGTGTCTGTGTCTGTGTCTCGTGTCTGTGTCTGTGTCTGTGTCTGTGTCTGTGTCTGTGTCTGTGTCTGTGTCTGTGTCTGTGTGTCTGTGTCTGTGTCTGTGTCTGTGTCTGTGTCTGTGTCTGTGTGTGTCTGTGTCTGTGTCTGTGTCTGTGTCTGTGTCTGTGTCTGTGTCTGTGTCTGTGTCTGTGTCTGTGTCTGTGTCTGTGTCTGTGTCTGTGTCTGTGTCTGTGTCTGTGTCTGTGTCTGTGTCTGTGTCTGTGGCTGTGGCTGTGGGCTGTGGCTGTGGCTGTGGCTGTGGCTGTGGCTGTGGCTGTGGCTGTGGCTGTGGCTGTGGCTGTGGCTGTGTCTGTGTCTGTGTCTGTGTCTGTGTCTGTGTCTGTGTCTGTGTCTGTGTCTGTGTCTGTGTCTGTGTCTGTGTCTGTGTCTGTGTCTGTGTCTGTGTCTGTGGCTGTGGCTGTGGCTGTGGCTGTGGCTGTGGCTGTGGCTGTGGCTGTGTCTGTGTCTGTGTCTGTGTCTGTGTCTGTGGCTGTGGCTGTGGCTGTGGCTGTGGCTGTGGCTGTGGCTGTGGCTGTGGCTGTGGCTGTGGCTGTGGCTGTGGCTGTGTCTGTGGCTGTGGCTGTGTCTGTGTCTGTGTCTGTGTCTGTGTCTGTGTCTGTGTCTGTGTCTGTGTCTGTGTCTGTGTATGTGTGTGTGCGTGCGTGCGTGCGTGCGTGCGTGCGTCTTCCACAGGCACCCGCTGCAAGGTAAGACTTTGTTTACCCCTCCTGATATTTGACCGTATCTTATTTGCTGTCGAGATTGTGCCGCAGCCAGACATGCTAAAATTTGACCACAATGCTTTGATTGAGTTAAGTTGGCGATACACTGTCTGTTGTCTGTTTCAGCGGTGCTCCCGACTCCGTCTGGGACGCAGGCCAGGCGGCAGCCCAGCAAGGCGTCCGGGTCCGTGCGACCCCACGTGCTTCTGAAAAACTTCCACAGGCACCCGCTGCAAGGTAAGACTTTGTTTACCCCTCCTGATATTTTACCGTATCTTATTTGCTGTGAAGATTGTGCCGCGGTAAGACATGCTACAATTTGACCACAATACTGTGATATAATTCAGTTGATGAACTGTCTGTTTGTCTGTTTCAGCGGTGCTCCCGACTCCGTCTTTGGACGCAGGCCAGGCGGCAGCCCAGCAAGGCGTCCGGGTCCGTGCGACCCCACGTGCTTCTGAAAAACTTCCACAGGCACCCGCTGCAAGGTAAGACTTTGTTTACCCCTCCTGATATTTGACCGTATCTTATTTGCTGTCGAGATTGTGCCGCAGCCAGAGATGCTAAAATGTGACCACAATGCTCTGATTGAGTTAAGTTGGCGACACACTGTCTGTTGCCTGTTTCAGCGGTGCCCCCGACTCCGTCTGGGACGCAGGCCAGGCGGCAGCCCAGCAAGGCGTCCGGGGCGGGGCGGCCCCCTGTGCTTCTGAGGAACTTACACAGGCACCCTCTGCAAGGTAAGACTTTGTTTACCCCTCCTGATATTTTACCGTTCCTTATTTGCTGTCGAGATTGTGCCGCAGTAAGACATGCTAAAATTTGACCACAAAACTGTGATATAATTCAGTTGATGAACTATCTGTTGTCTGTTTCATCGGTGCTCCCGACTCCGTCTTGGACGGAGGGCGGGCCGCAGCCCAGCTAGGCGCCCGAGGCAGTGCGGCCCCCTGTGCTTCTGAGGAACTTCTACCAGCACCTAATGCAAGGTAATACTTTGTTTACCCCTCCTGACATTTGACCGTATCTTATGTGCTGTCCAGAATGTGCTGCAGCTGCACATGCTAAAATTTTACCACAATAGTGTTATTGAATTCAGTTGAACTGTCTGTTGTCTGTTTCAGCGGTGCTCCCGACTCCGTCTTGGCAGGTTTAGATGCATGTGAGGCCTGGAATGTTTTCAAAGCTAGATTAAGCCAAATTCAAAATCGGCATATACCCCTCAGGCACAAACGTAACAGAACCAAGGGCAATCCAGTTTGGCTTACCCCAGAAGTAAGGAGTGCTATACAAGCTAAAAGAAGTGCATTTGGCATTTTGAAGGGATCTTCACTAGATATAAATCAGAAGGCCTACCAGAATGCAAGAAATTCAGTTAAGAAAAAGGTCAGAGCAGCTAAAAGGGCAAAGGAACTTGATTTAGCTAGACATTGTAATGCAGATAGTAAGAAGTTCTTCAGTTTTTATAAGTTAAGTACAGTTTCCAAAAATATAGGTCCATTTAAGGTAGATGATGTGTTAGTTAGCAAGGACAGTGAAATGGTTGAAGTGCTGAATGATCAGTTTCAATCTGTCTTTACTAACGAGGACCAGAGTAGTATTGCAGCACTTCAGCCTGAGCTAGAGACAGAGGAGACTATAGGAGAGCTAGGTGGCATAAGTAGTGAACTTGTTCTAGAATATCTAAAGAAAGTAAGGCCTAACAAGGCAGAAGGACCTGATGAAATCCATGCTAGACTTTTAAGAGAATCTGAAAGGGAGTTGTCGGTTCCATTAGCCATAATATTTTCTAAATCACTTGCAGATAGTAAAATTCCACTTGATTGGAAAAGAGCAAATGTTGTTCCTATTCATAAAAAGGGAGATAGAAGTAAAGAGGAAAACTATAGACCAGTTAGTCTGACCTCATTAGTCTGCAAGGTGCTTGAATCAATCATCAAAGATAAGATTGTTGAATTCTTGGAGCAAAATGAACTCATCAAAGATACACAGCATGGCTTTAGGAAGGGCCGTTCTTGTTTAACTAATCTTCTGGAGTTTTTGGATGTTGCAACAGATAGCGTTGATCAGGGTAAACAGCTAGATGTAGCTTTTCTTGATTTCAGTAAAGCATTTGACAAAGTCCCCCATACAAGACTGGGGTTGCAACTTAAAATTCATGGGATCAGGGGCAAGATTCTGGATTGGATAGAAACGTGGCTTTCAGGACGCCAGCAAAGGGTTATATTGGATGGGTGCCAATCACAATGGAAGGAGGTTCTCAGTGGGGTTCCACAGGGCTCAGTCCTGGGCCCATTGCTTTTTATAATATTTGTGAATGCAATTGAGAACAGTATAGACAGCAAAGTCTTGAAATTTGCAGACGATCTAAAAGTTGTCAGGATTATTAGAGGAAAACATGATCAGGATGTTTTTCAATCAGATCTGGACAAGCTAGTTGAGTGGTCTGAAGCATGGCAGATGAAATTCAATTTGAGTAAATGTAAGATTATGCACGCTGGACGGGTTAGCAGTAAACATAGGTATGAAATGGGTGGGCAGAAAATGGAGCAGATTGAAAAGGAAAGAGATTTAGGTGTCGTGGTAAACAATAGACTATCAGCGTCAGACCAGGTTGTAGAAGCTAGGAAAAAGGCACTAAGAATGCTAGGGGCCATTAACAGAAATGTTTCCTACAAGAGTGAAAAGGTAATAACAAAACTGTATTGTGCATACGTTAGACCACATTTGGAGTATTGTGTACAAGCCTGGTCTCCAACATATGAGAAAGATTGCTGGTTGTTAGAAAGAGTTCAAAAAAGGGCAACAAAAATGATTAATTGTCTTGGTAGTTTACCTTATGAAGATAGATTAAGGAAATTGGGTATTTTTTCACTTAGATATAGAAGGCTAAGAGGAGATCTAATTGAAGTCTTCAAATTTGTAAATAGTCAGCATTCTGGATATTTAAAGGGTATGTTTGAGTTCAATAGGGAAAATCGAGGTAGAGGTCATCAGCATAAACTCATTATGAAACAAAGTAGGACTAGGCTACGACAGTCATTTTTCAGTAGAAGGGTTGTAGGACATTGGAATATGCTACCAGGGGATGTCGCTGATGCAGTGACACTTGCTTCCTTCAAAATTAGATTAGATAAATACTTTACAGAGAAGGGATTAGTTCATAAATACTCGTGGGATTAGCCTTCTTTTATGCAGGTAGAGTAAGGTGATTTGAAGGGGCGAAACTGGTGGAGGGGGGGGGGGGGATGGGGGGGGGGGGGGGTGCAACCTCGGATGGGCCCAAGAGGCTCTTTGTTGCACTTTTCTTTTATGTCTTTATGTCTTTATGAAGCAGGCCAGGCGGCAGCCCAGCAAGGCGTCCGGGTCCGTGCGACCCCACGTGCTTCTGAAAAACTTCCACAGGCACCCGCTGCAAGGTAAGACTTTGTTTACCCCTCCTGATATTTGACCGTATCTTATTTGCTGTCGAGATTGTGCCGCAGCCAGACATGCTAAAATTTGACCACAATGCTTTGATTGAGTTGAGTTAGCGATACACTGTCTGTTTGTCTGTTTCAGCGGTGCCCCCGACTCCGTCTGGGACGCAGGCCAAGTGGCAGCCCAGCTAAGCGCCCGGGGCGGTGCGGCCCCTGAAGAACTTACACAGGCACCCGCTGCAAGGTAAGACTTTGTTTACCCCTCCTGATATTTGACCGTATCTTATTTGCTGTCGAGATTGTGCCGCAGTAAGACATGCTAAATGTTTCCCACAATACTGTGATTTAATTACATTGATGAACTGTCTGTTGTCTGTTTCAGCGGTGCTCCCGACTCCGTCTGGGACGCAGGCCAGGCGGCAGCCCAGCAAGTCGCCCGGGGCGGTGCGGCCCCCTTTACTTCTGAAGGACCTCCACAGGCACCCACTGCAAGGTAAAAATGTGTTTACCCATCATGTAATGTAGCCAGGAGGGGAAAATTATGTATAGATGGTATGACCTTTTGCACACCAACTTTGACGCTACCACACCAATATGTGGTCTTCTTGTAGTGGAATGACGAGTATAAGTATTGACTAAATAGCCCCAGAATGCAGTTTGTTCACGCCAACTTTTGAAACGATTCTCCTCATATGTATGTAGCTATATCTTACTTGCCGTCAATGGCGTCCCAATACTGAAATTGAGAAGACACCGAGTTTGCAATGTTGTGGTTTAATTAAGTTATTGATGAATTGTTTGTGGTCTGTTTCAGCCTCCGTTGTGATATTGCAATTTATTTTGTCTGTATATTTCCTCATGCGCAACTCAGCATAGCTGACCTGTTTGCGTTGTTTCCCACAGAGTGAATCCGATGCCTCGTCCCCCTGATGTGCTGGACTCAGGCGAATCCGACACTGATGAATCGCTGCACAATGAGGCCTGTGAGTGTTAAGAAAATGCATGTGATATTGTTATCGTACTTGTATCTGAAATTACTCCTGGTCCCGGCATTCTTTGTAAACTTCTCTCAACAGTTCCCATACGTCCGGCATTGTTATGGGCGCCGGAACGGGGCTCGAGCCCCCTATCTTGGCCGGTGTACTCTGCTAGTTAAAATTCGCCTACCAACGCATCTTTAACACCTGATGGTTGTTACCACGGACGTGGCCGCATCTGTGTTAACCCGCCATTGGCTGGCATATCCAGCCACCTTCCATTGGCCGTGGGGGGGGGGGGCGTTTTTGCCCCCCCTGGTTATGTTCGGTCCGAACTGTTGGTCGTAGCGAAACGTGCAAGGCGGCATTCGAAAGCTCTCAACAAGCCGAATCTAAAGGAGCATAATGACCTTAGTAGTTGTCCCGCCCTATAACCCCAATAAGCAACGAATATAAAGGAAGTCTTACTTACCGAATTGAGCTATGGGGTCAGGTCAATGCGAGGTCGAAGGATTCTTGACAAACGATAATGCCTGTGGTTAAAAAAGGGAAAAATTTGAACAGTTAAAATCAAAATAAAAGATGTTTTGAACCAGAATTGTCTCAGGAATTTGATGGTAACATTGATTTTTCGATATATGGTCGATAAACCCCTAAAATGCAATTTAAAAATCACGTCACTGACTGATCGTAGTAAAATACCGATAACTCGCTCAAAAATCAAGATATGGCTATGCAATTTGCTACGTGGATCGTTCGTACCATGCTCTTTGACATATATCTTTTTTATATCTTTTTTAGGTTAAAAAATGGTATACAAAAATCAAAATTTTGGAAGTTCTAAATAGCCATTTGATAGTCCGTTCAGAATATGTATGTCAATATGGTGAAATAATGGCAGAAATATGTGGCCACCATTAGCACATGCTGGGCCGAAGAGGCTAACCTTTCCAAGTGTACGCACCAGGCATAGGCTCCAGAGTCGATCACTGCGCTTGGTTAGGGTGTCCGGCGCCATGACTCCCCTGGCCCCGCCCAGCCGACCTCGCTGGAGCAGCCGCCGAGCTCGGCCGTGCCGTTTGTGGCGCAGAACGGCGGTGGTCGGACAGCCGAGGGGTGTCTAGCGCGCGTCTCTCCACCATGACTCCCCGGGCCCCGCCCAGCCGACCTCGCTGGAGCAGCCGCCGAGCTCGGCCGTGCCGTTTGTGGCGCAGAACGGCGGTGGTCGGACAGCCGAGGGGTGTCTAGCGCGCGTGTCTCTCCACCCTGACTCCCCGGGCCCCGCCCAGCCGACCTCGCTGGAGCAGCCGCCGAGCTCGGCCGTGCCGTTTGTGGCGCAGAACGGCGGTGGTCGGACAGCCGAGGGGTGTCTAGCGCGCGTCTCTCCACCATGACTCCCCGGGCCCCGCCCAGCCGACCTCGCTGGAGCAGCCGCCGAGCTCGGCTGTGCCGTTTGTGGCGCAGAACGGCGGTGGTCGGACAGCCGAGGGGCTAGCGCGCGTGTCTCTCCACCATGACTCCCCGGGCCCCGCCCAGCCGACCTCGCTGGAGCAGCCGCCGAGCTCGGCCGTGCTTTGTGGCGCAGAACGGCGGTGGTCGGACAGCGCGCGTGTCTCGCCACCATGTCCCCCTGGCAATTGGGCTCGGTCGGTCGGGCGGTGGGCCCAACTGAGTCATCAGCCTCACTGTCAGAATCACCCGCATCTCCTCACGGCGGCTGAGACCCCAGTCAATGCCGGGTTAACGTTACCTGGTGACCTGACCTGCGGTGCCCGGGTGCCAAAAAATAGCACAGTATGCGGAATGGATGTATGAATAGCTATTTAATGCAGCATCCAACCTGCAAAATTGGTGCCACTGTTGACTGGGGCCCGTTGTCTAAGGTAACCTGCGCCAAAGACTTAAATATTGTCAACTTCATCAATAGATGTGATTTGAATGCTGTGTTGTTTTTACATCTTTTTTCCTTCTTTCTTTTGCAGCTGACATTCTGGATGACAGCTGGCACGACCCCGACTACATTCCTGATTTGGATTCAGACGAGTCTGAATGTCCGCCTTCAGTGGGTACAGCGGATCTCGATGAGATGCCACGTTACGCTGGACTGGTGTCATCATCCGCAGCACCAGTCGACGGGGTGACAAGGGGAACGTTGGATGATAGTATAGATGCACTTGAGGTAGTCACGGAGTCTGTGGGTCCGTCGGGTCAGATCGCTGTAGTCACGACGTCAATCAGATCTACGGTGGCAGTGTCCTACCCAGTGGCGAAGACTGCCAATAGTCGAGGGCGCCGTAAGTGGGACCGGCGAAATTTTTGTTTCTACTGCGAGCGACCCCACGCCAAATTAACCAGACATCTACAGCGGGTACATGGGACGGAGGTCGAAGTCCAGATGGCGCTGCTGCATCCCATGGGCTCCACCGAAAGGCGAAAATCATTAAGTGACCTGACGAAGAGGGGCAACTATCGCCATAACATAGCGGTCCGATCAGGAGAGAAAAGGGGGGAACTCATCGCATGCAACAGGGCTCGTACAACAAAGTCGGGAAACGATTTTCTGGCCTGTGATGCCTGCAAGGGCTTTTTTCTCCGTGCAACGCTATGGCGGCACAAGCGCATCTGCAACCCTACGGTAAGTGGAAGAGTGCAGGCCAATGCTAGGGCAGCGATGCCTTCAATTGGCGCCTGTTCGGCAAAATTCAGAAAAGTTATTGACTCCATGTGTATTGACAGCGTGTCGCTGTTGTGCAAAACGGACGAGACCATACTCTTGTTTGGAGAAGGTCTTTGCGCAAAGCTTTTACCTACTGCATGTGTCGTCTACACCACCAATAGCATGAAAGTCCAGTATGTTGATGAATCTTGTCATGCCAGAGTTTGGGTGTTTGCCTACATTATCACAGTTTCAAATGGCTGCAGAATGAATGTTACCAATTAAATAAAATATAGAAGCTGACACCTCTACCATTTGCTCTTATTCTTTTTCACATCCTTCATAGTCCCCTGGTAACAGACACTGGTAAACTAAACTGAAACATGACTCGTATAAAGGTAAGGGCACACTGAGAGTCAAAACACCACCCTAAACTCTTAAGTGTATATTTCTCCCCTGCTTCTGCAGTTTAAAATAGCTGCAGAATGAATGTCACAAAAGCGCAACATATGAAGAAATTCGGGCCCCCTAAATACAAATAGCATTGCAACCAATATAATTTCTACGCTTTCACAATTTATGTGTGTGTGTGTGTGTGTGTGTGTGTGTGTGTGTGTGTGTGTGTGTGTGTGTGTGTGTGTGTGTGTGTGTGTGTGTGTGTGTGTGTGTGTGTGTGTGTGTGTGTGTGTGTGTGTGTGTGTGTGTGTTGTGTGTGTGTGTGTGTGTGTGTGTGTGTGTGTGTGTGTGTGTGTGTGTGTGTGTGTGTGTGTGTGTGTGTGTGTGTGTGTGTGTGTGTGTGTGTGTGTGTGTGTGTGTGTGTGTGTGTGTGTGTGTGTGTGTGTGTGTGTGTGTGTGTGTGTGTGTGTGTGTGTGTGTGTGTGTGTGTGTGTGTGTGTGTGTGTGTGTGTGTGTGTGTGTGTGTGTGTGTGTGTGTGTGTGTGTGTGTGTGTGTGTGTGTGTGTGTGTGTGTGTGTGTGTGTGTGTGTGTGTGTGTGTGTGTGTGTGTGTGTGTGTGTGTGTGTGTGTGTGTGTGTGTGTGTGTGTGTGTGTGTGTGTGTGTGTGTGTGTGTGTGTGTGTTGTGTGTGTGTGTGTGTGTGTGTGTGTGTGTGTGTGTGTGTGTGTGTGTGTGTGTGTGTGTGTGTGTGTGTGTGTGTGTGTGTGTGTGTGTGTGTGTGTGTGTGTGTGTGTGTGTGTGTGTGTGTGTGTGTGTGTGTGTGTGTGTGTGTGTGTGTGTGTGTGTGTGTGTGTGTGTGTGTGTGTGTGTGTGTGTGTGTGTGTGTGTGTGTGTGTGTGTGTGTGTGTGTGTGTGTGTGTGTGTGTGTTGTGTGTGTGTGTGTGTGTGTGTGTGTGTGTGTGTGTGTGTGTGTGTGTCGTGTGTGTGTGTGTGTGTGTGTGTGTGTGTGTGTGTGTGTGTGTGTGTGTGTGTGTGTGTGTGTGTGTGTGTGTGTGTGTGTGTGTGTGTGTGTGTGTGTGTGTGTGTGTGTGTGTGTGTGTGTGTGTGTGTGTGTGTGTGTGTGTGTGTGTGTGTGTGTGTGTGTGTGTGTGTGTGTGTGTGTGTGTGTGTGTGTGTGTGTGTGTGTGTGTGTGTGTGTGTGTGTGTGTGTGTGTGTGTGTGTGTGTGTGTGTGTGTGTGTGTGTGTGTGTGTGTGTGTGTGTGTGTGTGTGTGTGTGTGTGTGTGTGTGTGTGTGTGTGTGTGTGTGTGTGTGTGTGTGTGTGTGTGTGTGTGTGTGTGTGTGTGTGTGTGTGTGTGTGTGTGTGTGTGTGTGTGTGTGTGTGTGTGTGTGTCGTGTGTGTGTGTTGTGTGTGTGTGTGTGTGTGTGTGTGTGTGTGTGTGTGTGTGTGTGTGTGTGTGTGTGTGTGTGTGTGTGTGTGTGTGTGTGTGTGTGTGTGTGTGTGTGTGTGTGTGTGTGTTGTGTGTGTGTGTGTGTGTGTGTGTGTGTGTGTGTGTGTGTGTGTGTGTGTGTGTGTGTGTGTGTGTGTGTGGTGTGTGTGTGTGTGTGTGTGTGTGTGTGTGTGTGTGTGTGTGTGTGTGTGTGTGTGTGTGTGTGTGTGTGTGTGTGTGTGTGTGTGTGTGGTGTGTGTGTGTGTGTGTGTGTGTGTGTGTGTGTGGGTGGGTGGTGGGTGGGTGGGTGGGTGGGTGGGTGGGTGGGTGGGTGGGTGGGTGGTGGGTGGGTGGGTGGGTGGGTGGGTGGGTGGGTGGGTGGGTGGGTGGGTGGGTGGGTGGGTGGGTGGGTGGGTGGGTGGGTGGGTGGGTGGGTGGGTGGGTGGGTGGGTGGGTGGGTGGGTGGGTGGGTGGGTGGGTGGGTGGGTGGGTGGGTGGGTGGGTGGTGGGTGGGTGGGTGGGTGGGTGGGTGGGTGGGTGGGTGGGTGGGTGGGTGGGTGGGTGGGTGGGTGGGTGGGTGGGTGGGTGGGTGGGTGGGTGGGGTGGGTGGGTGGGTGGGTGGGTGGGTGGGTGGGTGGGTGGGTGGGTGGGTGGGTGGGTGGGTGGGTGGGTGGGTGGGTGGGTGGGTGGGTGGGTGGGTGGGTGGGTGGGTGGTGGGTGGGTGGTGTGGTGGGTGGGTGGGTGGGTGGGTGTGGGTGGGTGGGTGGGTGGGTGGGTGGGTGGGTGGGTGGGTGGGTGGGTGTGTGTGTGGTGTGTGGTGTGTGTGTGTCGTGTGTGTGTGTGCTGTGTGTGTGTGTGTGTGTGTGTGTGTGTGTGTGTGTGTGTGTGTGTGTGTGTGTGTGTGTGTGTGTGTGTGTGTCTGTGTGTCTGTGTGTCTGTGTGTCTGTGTGTCTGTGTGTCTGTGTGTCTGTGTGTCTGTGTGTCTGTGTGTCTGTGTGTCTGTGTGTCTGTGTGTCTGTGTGTCTGTGTGTCTGTGTGTCTGTGTGTCTGTGTGTCTGTGTGTCTGTGTGTCTGTGTCGTGTGTCTGTGTGTCTGTGTGTCTGTGTGTCTGTGTGTCTGTGTGTCTGTGTGTCTGCTGTGTGTCTGTGTGTCTGTGTGTCTGTGTGTCTGTGTGTCTGTGTGTCTGTGTGTCTGTGTGTCTGTGTGTCTGTGTGTCTGTGTGTCTGTGTGTCTGTGTGTCTGTGTGTCTGTGTGTCTGTGTGTCTGTGTGTCTGTGTGTCTGTGTGTCTGTGTGTCTGTGTGTCTGTGTGTCTGTGTGTCTGTGTGTCTGTGTGTCTGTGTGTCTGTGTGTCTGTGTGTCTGTGTGTCTGTGTGTCTGTGTGTCTGTGTGTCTGTGTGTCTGTGTGTCTGTGTGTCTGTGTGTCTGTGTGTCTGTGTGTCTGTGTGTCTGTGTGTCTGTGTGTCTGTGTGTCTGTGTGTCTGTGTGTCTGTGTGTCTGTGTGTCTGTGTGTCTGTGTGTCTGTGTGTCTGTGTGTCTGTGTGTCTGTGTGTCTGTGTGTCTGTGTGTCTGTGTGTCTGTGTGTCTGTGTGTCTGTGTGTCTGTGTGTCTGTGTGTCTGTGTGTCTGTGTGTCTGTGTGTCTGTGTGTCTGTGTGTCTGTGTGTCTGTGTGTCTGTGTGTCTGTGTGTCTGTGTGTCTGTGTGTCTGTGTGTCTGTGTGTCTGTGTGTCTGTGTGTCTGTGTGTCTGTGTGTCTGTGTGTCTGTGTGTCTGTGTGTCTGTGTGTCTGTGTGTCTGTGTGTCTGTGTGTCTGTGTGTCTGTGTGTCTGTGTGTCTGTGTGTCTGTGTGTCTGTGTGTCTGTGTGTCTGTGTGTCTGTGTGTCTGTGTGTCTGTGTGTCTGTGTGTCTGTGTGTCTGTGTGTCTGTGTGTCTGTGTGTCTGTGTGTCTGTGTGTCTGTGTGTCTGTGTGTCTGTGTGTCTGTGTGTCTGTGTGTCTGTGTGTCTGTGTGTCTGTGTGTCTGTGTGTCTGTGTGTCTGTGTGTCTGTGTGTCTGTGTGTCTGTGTGTCTGTGTGTCTGTGTGTCTGTGTGTCTGTGTGTCTGTGTGTCTGTGTGTCTGTGTGTCTGTGTGTCTGTGTGTCTGTGTGTCTGTGTGTCTGTGTGTCTGTGTGTCTGTGTGTCTGTGTGTCTGTGTGTCTGTGTGTCTGTGTGTCTGTGTGTCTGTGTGTCTGTGTGTCTGTGTGTCTGTGTGTCTGTGTGTCTGTGTGTCTGTGTGTCTGTGTGTCTGTGTGTCTGTGTGTCTGTGTGTCTGTGTGTCTGTGTGTCTGTGTGTCTGTGTGTCTGTGTGTCTGTGTGTCTGTGTGTCTGTGTGTCTGTGTGTCTGTGTGTCTGTGTGTCTGTGTGTCTGTGTGTCTGTGTGTCTGTGTGTCTGTGTGTCTGTGTGTCTGTGTGTCTGTGTGTCTGTGTGTCTGTGTGTCTGTGTGTCTGTGTGTCTGTGTGTCTGTGTGTCTGTGTGTCTGTGTGTCTGTGTGTCTGTGTGTCTGTGTGTCTGTGTGTCTGTGTGTCTGTGTGTCTGTGTGTCTGTGTGTCTGTGTGTCTGTGTGTCTGTGTGTCTGTGTGTCTGTGTGTCTGTGTGTCTGTGTGTCTGTGTGTCTGTGTGTCTGTGTGTCTGTGTGTCTGTGTGTCTGTGTGTCTGTGTGTCTGTGTGTCTGTGTGTCTGTGTGTCTGTGTGTCTGTGTGTCTGTGTGTCTGTGTGTCTGTGTGTCTGTGTGTCTGTGTGTCTGTGTGTCTGTGTGTCTGTGTGTCTGTGTGTCTGTGTGTCTGTGTGTCTGTGTGTCTGTGTGTCTGTGTGTCTGTGTGTCTGTGTGTCTGTGTGTCTGTGTGTCTGTGTGTCTGTGTGTCTGTGTGTCTGTGTGTCTGTGTGTCTGTGTGTCTGTGTGTCTGTGTGTCTGTGTGTCTGTGTGTCTGTGTGTCTGTGTGTCTGTGTGTCTGTGTGTCTGTGTGTCTGTGTGTCTGTGTGTCTGTGTGTCTGTGTGTCTGTGTGTCTGTGTGTCTGTGTGTCTGTGTGTCTGTGTGTCTGTGTGTCTGTGTGTCTGTGTGTCTGTGTGTCTGTGTGTCTGTGTGTCTGTGTGTCTGTGTGTCTGTGTGTCTGTGTGTCTGTGTGTCTGTGTGTCTGTGTGTCTGTGTGTCTGTGTGTCTGTGTGTCTGTGTGTCTGTGTGTCTGTGTGTCTGTGTGTCTGTGTGTCTGTGTGTCTGTGTGTCTGTGTGTCTGTGTGTCTGTGTGTCTGTGTGTCTGTGTGTCTGTGTGTCTGTGTGTCTGTGTGTCTGTGTGTCTGTGTGTCTGTGTGTCTGTGTGTCTGTGTGTCTGTGTGTCTGTGTGTCTGTGTGTCTGTGTGTCTGTGTGTCTGTGTGTCTGTGTGTCTGTGTGTCTGTGTGTCTGTGTGTCTGTGTGTCTGTGTGTCTGTGTGTCTGTGTGTCTGTGTGTCTGTGTGTCTGTGTGTCTGTGTGTCTGTGTGTCTGTGTGTCTGTGTGTCTGTGTGTCTGTGTGTCTGTGTGTCTGTGTGTCTGTGTGTCTGTGTGTCTGTGTGTCTGTGTGTCTGTGTGTCTGTGTGTCTGTGTGTCTGTGTGTCTGTGTGTCTGTGTGTCTGTGTGTCTGTGTGTCTGTGTGTCTGTGTGTCTGTGTGTCTGTGTGTCTGTGTGTCTGTGTGTCTGTGTGTCTGTGTGTCTGTGTGTCTGTGTGTCTGTGTGTCTGTGTGTCTGTGTGTCTGTGTGTCTGTGTGTCTGTGTGTCTGTGTGTCTGTGTGTCTGTGTGTCTGTGTGTCTGTGTGTCTGTGTGTCTGTGTGTCTGTGTGTCTGTGTGTCTGTGTGTCTGTGTGTCTGTGTGTCTGTGTGTCTGTGTGTCTGTGTGTCTGTGTGTCTGTGTGTCTGTGTGTCTGTGTGTCTGTGTGTCTGTGTGTCTGTGTGTCTGTGTGTCTGTGTGTCTGTGTGTCTGTGTGTCTGTGTGTCTGTGTGTCTGTGTGTCTGTGTGTCTGTGTGTCTGTGTGTCTGTGTGTCTGTGTGTCTGTGTGTCTGTGTGTCTGTGTGTCTGTGTGTCTGTGTGTCTGTGTGTCTGTGTGTCTGTGTGTCTGTGTGTCTGTGTGTCTGTGTGTCTGTGTGTCTGTGTGTCTGTGTGTCTGTGTGTCTGTGTGTCTGTGTGTCTGTGTGTCTGTGTGTCTGTGTGTCTGTGTGTCTGTGTGTCTGTGTGTCTGTGTGTCTGTGTGTCTGTGTGTCTGTGTGTCTGTGTGTCTGTGTGTCTGTGTGTCTGTGTGTCTGTGTGTCTGTGTGTCTGTGTGTCTGTGTGTCTGTGTGTCTGTGTGTCTGTGTGTCTGTGTGTCTGTGTGTCTGTGTGTCTGTGTGTCTGTGTGTCTGTGTGTCTGTGTGTCTGTGTGTCTGTGTGTCTGTGTGTCTGTGTGTCTGTGTGTCTGTGTGTCTGTGTGTCTGTGTGTCTGTGTGTCTGTGTGTCTGTGTGTCTGTGTGTCTGTGTGTCTGTGTGTCTGTGTGTCTGTGTGTCTGTGTGTCTGTGTGTCTGTGTGTCTGTGTGTCTGTGTGTCTGTGTGTCTGTGTGTCTGTGTGTCTGTGTGTCTGTGTGTCTGTGTGTCTGTGTGTCTGTGTGTCTGTGTGTCTGTGTGTCTGTGTGTCTGTGTGTCTGTGTGTCTGTGTGTCTGTGTGTCTGTGTGTCTGTGTGTCTGTGTGTCTGTGTGTCTGTGTGTCTGTGTGTCTGTGTGTCTGTGTGTCTGTGTGTCTGTGTGTCTGTGTGTCTGTGTGTCTGTGTGTCTGTGTGTCTGTGTGTCTGTGTGTCTGTGTGTCTGTGTGTCTGTGTGTCTGTGTGTCTGTGTGTCTGTGTGTCTGTGTGTCTGTGTGTCTGTGTGTCTGTGTGTCTGTGTGTCTGTGTGTCTGTGTGTCTGTGTGTCTGTGTGTCTGTGTGTCTGTGTGTCTGTGTGTCTGTGTGTCTGTGTGTCTGTGTGTCTGTGTGTCTGTGTGTCTGTGTGTCTGTGTGTCTGTGTGTCTGTGTGTCTGTGTGTCTGTGTGTCTGTGTGTCTGTGTGTCTGTGTGTCTGTGTGTCTGTGTGTCTGTGTGTCTGTGTGTCTGTGTGTCTGTGTGTCTGTGTGTCTGTGTGTCTGTGTGTCTGTGTGTCTGTGTGTCTGTGTGTCTGTGTGTCTGTGTGTCTGTGTGTCTGTGTGTCTGTGTGTCTGTGTGTCTGTGTGTCTGTGTGTCTGTGTGTCTGTGTGTCTGTGTGTCTGTGTGTCTGTGTGTCTGTGTGTCTGTGTGTCTGTGTGTCTGTGTGTCTGTGTGTCTGTGTGTCTGTGTGTCTGTGTGTCTGTGTGTCTGTGTGTCTGTGTGTCTGTGTGTCTGTGTGTCTGTGTGTCTGTGTGTCTGTGTGTCTGTGTGTCTGTGTGTCTGTGTGTCTGTGTGTCTGTGTGTCTGTGTGTCTGTGTGTCTGTGTGTCTGTGTGTCTGTGTGTCTGTGTGTCTGTGTGTCTGTGTGTCTGTGTGTCTGTGTGTCTGTGTGTCTGTGTGTCTGTGTGTCTGTGTGTCTGTGTGTCTGTGTGTCTGTGTGTCTGTGTGTCTGTGTGTCTGTGTGTCTGTGTGTCTGTGTGTCTGTGTGTCTGTGTGTCTGTGTGTCTGTGTGTCTGTGTGTCTGTGTGTCTGTGTGTCTGTGTGTCTGTGTGTCTGTGTGTCTGTGTGTCTGTGTGTCTGTGTGTCTGTGTGTCTGTGTGTCTGTGTGTCTGTGTGTCTGTGTGTCTGTGTGTCTGTGTGTCTGTGTGTCTGTGTGTCTGTGTGTCTGTGTGTCTGTGTGTCTGTGTGTCTGTGTGTCTGTGTGTCTGTGTGTCTGTGTGTCTGTGTGTCTGTGTGTCTGTGTGTCTGTGTGTCTGTGTGTCTGTGTGTCTGTGTGTCTGTGTGTCTGTGTGTCTGTGTGTCTGTGTGTCTGTGTGTCTGTGTGTCTGTGTGTCTGTGTGTCTGTGTGTCTGTGTGTCTGTGTGTCTGTGTGTCTGTGTGTCTGTGTGT
>JAXIVJ010002773.1:10000-82500 GCA_036785665.1 Chirona hameri | reverse complement strand
GTATATAGAGGGCGTTGAGGACGTACGGCTTGTTTCGGTTATCGCCTTGGTTTCGGTATACCTCAGTGAATACAGAGTATTGCTCCAGACTGGACGTGTTTGCGGCCTTCATGGCACGTCAGTTCAACACGATACTGCACGATACTGCACAACCCAAGCCGGGAAAGAAGACGCCGCCGCCGCAAGAAGAACAAGACGCAATAGTGCGTCTTCTGCAGGAACAACGAGGAGAAGCCAAAAGTGTACCAGAGCCATACAATCAGGGTGAGCATTGGATTACATATATGGGAAATTACTTCTTGGAACAGAAACCTTAGGTATGTTACATGTTCGATTTTAGCTTAACCTTAAGATAGTGCTTCTTCTGATTTTCTTTCAGAGGCGAATCAGTTGATGTGTTGACACGCACATGTTCAAAACGATGAAAAATGAACGACGTGCTACTACATGCTTGACCAAGTTACATCTCATTGTCTGGTGTTTGTCCGACAGAAATATTGCACTAAGCTAATATATATGTTTCGTGTTATATTTTGTTATCTATATGTATATGGGTGTATCATATTTTATATTATATGTTCTATGTTTTATCTCGCGGTCCATGTTGAAGCCGATTCATGCCTTGGTGAAGGTATCATGCTCCAACTTGTCATCTGTTTAACGTATCTGTTATTTTCCACAGGGCGATGACGGGCTCATCGAATGTCCGAGGCTGAGGACCTGCGTGTGCCCCATGTGCATGGCACCTCCGGACTACGCCCACACGCCGACACACTGTCCTCTGAACAATGTTCTGCCAATCGGGGCCGGCCGGCCGGCCAGCGATAAGGGACCCTGTGGTCCCCGTGCCAGCGGGTAGGGACCCCGCGGTCTCCGCGCCGGCGGTAAGGGACCCTGTGGTTCCCTGTGCCAGTGATTTGGGACCTCGTCGTCCCGTGGACTCTGTGCCGGCGGTCAGGAACCCGAGGGCCGTGGTGTCTGATGACGCTAGCGTGCGATGCGAGCTGGAGTGGCCAGTCCCGACAATAGTGCCTGTATGTCATAACGGGTACCCCTCTGTGCCATATGTAACCGTGTAGATGCGCGAGGACGAGCGTGCACCAGCCGTCAACTCCGTATCGCGCGAAGTTTATGTTTAACGGTAACAACACATCAGGTGGGCCCGTTTCTGAGGCACTCGTGCAGAGGTTTCTCGTCTACTTAGCAGGCAAATTTGCATTTGATCCGGCCCACCTCGACACGGTCTGTCCCGACCTGGCTGTTCGGACGCTTTTGAGAAGTAACTAAGGTTGGATCTACTCTCGCGATTGAAGTCGGATCTCTGCCATTCGATACCCTTTGAAAAGTTTTGCTTTTGGTGTGTTGAATTCTGATTTGTGTTTTTAGCGTAGCGTGTGACACGGTGGCACGCAAAAGCGTGGGGTATGTCAAACCCCGATGCTGACTGAAAATCATGCCTGATGTTAAAGGAAATCAGTCACTTTTATAATAGTTTGTTTGTTCGTAAGGACTCTCCTGCCGAATATATTAGATGTTTTATCTTGAAATTTGGCGCTGTGTCGAAAAGCTTAATATGGTAGCATGTGTTAAAAGCAGCGTCATTGGACCAGCAAGCGAGCTTTTCGCCAATGACAATATTATGTTAGTTATATGTAAGTAATTATAGGATAATCATTACATTAGTACTTAAGGCAGCCGCACACTGCGCCATTCGGCGCTCGATATTACTGCGAAATTCCGCGGTTCTGCGGTATTCAGCACAGAAAAGCTCGTCCGGGCCATTTTTTTGCGACATTCCGCCAGCGGACACGCGCCGAATGGCGCAGTGTGCGAAAACGACACCCATGCTTACAGTGCTATATTCCAGGTGAATTTGTTGTGCTGCTTGTGATGTGCATACAATATTGCACATGAATCACATGAATTTCACATGATATCGCTTGAAAGTTAGAAAACTAAATTGCATCATCTATCAACAAAAATGAAATCATATATATTCCTAACTAGTAAAGATGTGGTAAAGCCTATAACACAATTTAACATCAAATTCATTACATCTGCTTGACTAGGAATGAGCAAACGTGAAATTCTGATAGAATATTGAATTTGTCGTTCGTTCGTTCACATTCAATTAATTAAATAAATCATCGACGGCCAGAGGCGCAGCAAGGGGGGGGGGGCAAGGGGGCAATTGCCCCCCCCCCCCTTACGGGTCACAGGGGGCCCCACCGAGATTGGCCCAGGTACCATTTGCATTAGCTAGATAGTTTTCAAAAAGCCACAGAAGAGCCCTTAAACCAGGCAAGGGTCACTCTGGTGCATGTCAAGGGCCCTCAGAGACACTGAAGGGCTTTCGAAGCCAGCCCAGGGTGCCTCTTGGGCATGTCCAGGGGCCAATTACGCCCACCCGGGGCCCAACAAACTGTCCAGGGGCCTCTCGAGCATGAACATTTAGCCCACTTAAGGGCGCAAAAACATGCCCCCGAGACCTTTCGAGCATGCCCTGGGGCCCATTGAGCCCACTCAGGGGCCCCAAAAACCTGTCCAGGGGCCTCTATAGCATATTCACTTGTCCAGGGGCGAATTGAGCCCACCCACGGCCCAAAAAACATGCCCAGTGGCCTCTCGAGCCTGCCAGGGGCCCATTATATATTTCCCAGGGGCCCATCGAGTCTGCTCAGGGGCCTCTCGAACCTGCTCAGGGGCCATTAGTCTGCCCAGAGGCCTCTCGAGCTTGCCCAGGGGCCCATTGAGTCTGTTCAGGGGCCTCTAAAACCTGTCCAGGGGCTATTAGAGTCTGTTCAGGGACCTCTCGGCTTGCCAAGGGGTCATTGAGTCTGTTCAGGGGCATCTACAGCTTATCCAGAGGACCATTGAGTCTGCGAACGGAGCCCTCGAGCCTGCCCAGGGGTTGATAGCCGGCGCCTGGAGCGCCTACTATAGCTGGAGCGCCTGCTAGCCGTGATCGGCGTGGTCATAATGAGCGGTAATTGATAAGTCTGATGCGTTTTTGAATTCGGGGGAGGGGGAGGGGTGGTAGTACAAAACAATTTAACAATTTTCCTCTCGGGCGAGTGTGTGCTGCAATATTTATCAGCCAGGAGCGTTGCAGACGGGAGGGTTGGGGAGGGGGGTTCGGGTGGGCAGACTCCTTACACTCTTAGAAGGCGGGGGGGGGGGGGTCGCCCCCCCCCCGTCACACACACACACACACACCTTTTGCGGGAAAAATTAAAAATTTATCGTAAAAATTGTCTTTGCAGCAGTCAAAATCCAGCTATGTCAAAAACTGGAAAATTTCGCGCTGCTTCGCGGCATGACACTAGTTTCGCAATTGCTTATACAAATTTGGAAAATGGGCAAAATTAATTTCATTAAGTGTTTGGCAGAGGCTCTCCTTGGCGGTAATTGCTGGCCCCAGTGCCCATTCCCTTCATAAAATATTAACTTTCAAGTTGCAAGCAGGTTACATGTTTAGCTAGTCAGCCGAGTTCTGAAAAAGGCGACGCGAACGCAAAGATGATGAGATCGGCACCCGGAAGCTGCTCCAGCGGTGCCCAATTTGCTGGACTGAAAAGCTAATAGTGGGAGCAGGCCAGGACCATCTCTCCAAGCCATCTCCCCCAGGTTCCTCCAGATCCACAGGGACCACTGGTGGTGTGAGCATGTCCAGGGGTATCCATTTTGTATTTATGTATTATTAGTGAATTAAGCCAAAGTTCATCCTTCAAATATGCCCACTACTCAGATAAGCAGAGACACACCAGCCAATCAGGACCAAGATACCAAGAGACACCAAGATAGGGGCTGCAAACATTGTCATATCATTTGTCTGCTGCAACTGAGATGATTTCTGCCTTATTTAATATCTAGATTGTTTCACCCAAAACCAGATTCTGACCATTTTCCAAACTAACTGTTCTCTGAAACACTGTTCTATGTTTCAGCCTTAACGCTATACTAGAAAGGTACCGATCCATGGGCGTAGAACAAGGTGTGTGGGAGGGGGAGGAGGGGAATGTGTCCCCCTCATCCTCCTCCTCCCCCAGCCTGGCCTGACGACACTCAATGAGACGCAGCGCCTTTCACTTCAGACCTTTGAGCAGCGGGTACCGACCACCCCTGTGTTCGAGACGCAGGGAAAGGCCCGTTATCAGATAATGACTACCGACTTGGCGCCTAGGGTGGCGATAACGGTACAGCGATAACGCTGCCGGGCTTCCTCCGGTTTATCGTAGATGGGAGGTGGCGGACAGGGCGACAAAACAGTGGCACCACACATGGTAATGTATCGGGAGGCGAGGCGGCTTATATCAGATAAAAGATATGCGCGGAACATGTGGTGAGCGAAAGAGGAGTGAATCAATAATCTTGGTGTCTCCTTTGGGCAATGGTGGCGGCACCATAGGTGGCATTGCCACCCCTAAAATTTAGGCCACCGTCAACATTTTACCGGTGCTGTTTTGTCAAAATTTTGGATTCCGACCGCTGTGAACATATATGGAACAGTTCCCTTCGTCGATCAATGCAAATTTTAGTCACGTTAGCCTATATTGCTATTCAAACTATTATATCTAGTCATGATCGTAATATTCGCCAATTTGATCGAAACTTTCGCTCTGTATCGGGTAATCTAAATTTGCTTATCTAACCGAGAGCACGCCAATGCAACAGCTGTGCAGGCGCCACTGGCGGGTCAGGACAGGGTGGAACAGGGCCAAGCAGGGCGGGACAGGGACATGGAGGGACAGGACAGGACGGGACAGAGGCAATGGCGTATCCAAGGGGGTACCCTGGTCACCCGCGGGTAACCCTTGGGCTGAAGGGCCCACTTTGTCTTTTTTAAGGGGCCCTTGGCTGGCCAGACGGGCCTTCGGTCGGTCTGAGGGGATCCTTGATCGGCCTTGAGGGCCCTCTGTCGGCCTGAGGGGGCCCTCTGTCGGTCTGAGGAGGCCCTCTAGCCGCCTTAGTGAGCCCTGGACCAGCTTGATGGCCCCTTTCGACACGACGGACCCTCTGTCAGTCTGAAAGGGGCCTCTGCCAGCCTGAGGGGGTCCTCAGTCGGCATGACGTGGGCCCTTGCTCGCCCTGAGGGACCCTCTATTGGTCTGAGGGGGCCCTCTATCGGTCTGAAGGGGCCCCTCTATCGGTATGAGGGGACCCTCTGTCAACCTGATGGGGGCCCTCTGTCAGCCTGAAGGGGCCCCTCTGTCGGCCTGAGAGGGGCCCTCTGTAGGCCGGAAAAGGGCCCTCTGTAGGCCGGAGGGGGCCCTATGTATGCCTGAGGGTCCCTCTGGTGGCCTGAAGGGCCCTCAGCCAGCCTGAAGAGCCATCGGCCAGCTTGAGGGTGCCCTTTTCGACCCAACGAGGCCCTCTAGCCGCCAAGTGAGCCCTTGACTAGCTTGAGGGGCCCCTTTTGACACGACGGACCCTCTGCCAGCCTGAAGGGGTCCCTCTGTCGGCCTGAGGGGGCCCTCGGCCGGCTTGAAGGGGCCATTGATCGGCCTGAAGGACCGTCTGTCGACCTGATTTGGCCCTCTGTCAGCATGATGCTCTGGTGGCCTGAGAGGGACCCTCTGGTGGCCTGAGAGGGACCCTCTGGTGGCCTGAGGGGGTCCTCGGCCAGCTTGAAGGGGCTTCTTTCGACCCAATGGGGCCTTCTAGCTGCCTAGGTGAGCTCTCGACCAGTTTGGGGGCCGCTTTCGACACGACGGGCCCCTCTTTCAGCCTGAAGAGGCCTCTCTGTCGGCCTGAGGGGCCCTCTATCGACCTGAGGGGGCCCTCGACCGGATTGAAGGGGCCCTTGATTGGCCTGAGGGGCCCTCTGTCGGTCTGAGTGGCCCTATGTCGGTCTGAGTGGCCCTCTGTCGGTCTGAGAAGCCCTTGTCGCCCTGATGGGGCCCTCTGTCGGTAGCAGGGGCCCTCTGGTGGCCTGGGGGCCCTTGACCAGCTTGAGGGGCCTTTCGACCCGAGAGCCCTCTGGCCGCCTGAGTATGCCCTCGACCAGCTTGAGGTGGCCCTTGGTCGGCCTGAGGGGCCCTCAGTCAGCATGAGGGCGCCTGAAGGGCCCTCTGCCGGCCTGAGTCCCTCAGTCGGCAGGATGGGGCCCTCTGTCGGCAGGATGGGGCCCTCTGTCGGCATGAGGGGCCCTCTGGTGGCTTGAGGGGTCCTCGGCCAGCTTGATGCGGCCTTTGTTAGGCCTTCTGTCTGTCCGAGGAGCCCATATAGGCTCCCAGTCGGTCGCAAGGGCCTCTATCAACTTGAGGGGCCCTATGTCGGCCTGAGGGGCCCTCTGTCGACCTGAAGGATCCCTTGGCCAGGTTGAGGAGGCTCTTGTTCAGCCTGAGGGGCCCTCTGTCGGTTTGAGGGGCTCTTTTCGACCTCAGAGGTCCCCTGCCACCCTGAGGGGCCCTCGGTCAGCCTTAGGGACCCTCTGATGGCTTGAGGGTGCCCTCGGCCAGCTTGATGGGGCCTTTGTTCGGCCTGAGGGGACCCTCTGTCGGCCCGAGGTTCCCTCAGTCGGCATGAGGGGCCTTTGTTCAGCCTGATGGACCCTCAGACCTCTGTCGGTCTGAGGGACCCTCTATCGACTTGACAGACACTCAGTCGGCTTGAGGGATCCTCAGTCGGCCTGAGGGGGCCCTAAGTCGGCTCAAGGGCCCCCTCAAATTGGAGGGCCCCAATTTTCTCATTGAATCGACGTGGGTACCAACCATCAACAATTTTGTAGTAAGACAAATTACCAGTGTCTTCTTAGCGCAATTTGAATGCATTCATGGCGCTTCAATTCAATCACCACTGCTGGAGAGCTCTGTGGTCCAACTGTCCACAGCCAGAGCGGCCGACAACTCTCTTAAGTGCACTATAAAAAAGTGCAGTAAAACATGCTTTCCTTTGATTTTTGGACTTTTACATGCCAGCCTGTAACAACATCATCGGTAGAAAGAACGTTCTCGGCCCTGACGCCGATGAAAACGCGGCTGCGGTCGACGATGGACCAAAAACGTCTGAGCAGCATGGCCATGATGCATCTGCATCTCGATAAAGTGCCACCTCCGCCTGCCATTTTGGACCGCTTCATGATGTAAAAAATCCACGAATTCATTAAAAGGTGGCTTAACCCATTAGTGCCCGAATTTTGTATTTCTCAAGATCGCCGACGGGATGACCCATTGATGGACGAAGTCAAAGTTTAAAACAAAAACACGATATTACACATTGACATTCACCTGCTTAACATACATACATATGATAAAATCATGTGAATATACGAGAAATACGAAACGCTGCCTGAATTCTAAAAATAAACGCTAAACGAGTGATGATACAAAATACGCTAAAAATGACAAAAACTGCCTGGGACTAGCAATGATCACATCAGTTGATGTATATCTAACTATATGCTATAATGCTGCAGCGAACAGCTTCACCTTACTGCGAAATGAGTAAAGACTCTCGCTGAACATGTCTGCTGTAGGGAAGCTCTCTAAGAATCGATTCATTTGCCTTGGCAGCCTCACGAAAAGTCCATTCTTTACAGTGTTCACCCTCGCGAATGGCATATTCAACAATGTACTACTTTGCTGCCTGGTTGTACGACAGGCAGCAAAGTAGTAGTAATTTTAGTTTAGCATGTCCTACTATGTCAACTAACATGTAAATTTAGCATGTCCTGTAGCATGTGTAAATTTAGCATGCCTTTCCATCTTGTCTTTATAATACAAAAGTGTTATCCTGTGTTTTGAGTTGCCCAGATTGGTATCCGTTTTAAATTTTCTGCCAAGTATGATTGCATTAGTCATACACGATGATACTCAGGCACGTAGCCAAGGGGAGGGCGGCGGGGGCGGCCGCCCTCCCCTGGAGGCCAGGAGGGCCCTTTTCGGCGCGCGCAGCGCGCCGAAAAGGGCCGACGAGACCGCGCGAAGCGCGGTATCATAGGCTCTTTACTACACGAAGCGTGGTCTTTAGAGAGTTTAGAAGACTTCAGAGGCCCTTTAGGGTCACCAGGGCCCTCTCTGAAAGACTAGAGGGCCCCTTGGACGTTCAAAAGAGCCCTGTGCATGTCAGAGGGGCCCCTGGCCAGACCGAAAGGGCCCCTGAGCGGGTCAGAGGGCCCCCTGAGTACGTCGAATGGGCCCCCTGAACACGTCGAATGGGCCCCTAGCCAGCACGGAGGGGCCCCAGGGCAGGTCGGAGGGCCCTCGGAGCATGTCGGAAGGCGACAAAGCAGCCAGTGCAGTCCCTTGCTAGGTCGGAAGGGCCCCTTAGAAGGTTAAAGGGCCCCTGGAGAGACCAGAGCACCCCTGGAAAGTTAAAAGGGCCCCTGCGCAGATCGGAGGGGCCCCTGAAAAGGACCCCTGGGCGGGTGAGAAGGGCCCCTGAACATGCCGAAGTGGCCCCTGGCCAGCACGGAGGGGCTCCAGGGCGGGTCAGAGGGCCCCTTGAGCATGTCGGCAGGGTGACAAAGCAGCAAGCGCAGGCCGACCAGAAGAGTCGCTGGGCCGATCGGAGGGGCTCCTGGGCACGTCAGAGGGGCCCTGGCTAGACCGAAAGAGTCTCTGGGCCGGTCGGAAGGCCTCTTGAACATGCCGGATGAGTTCCTAGCCAGACTGGAGGGGCCCCTGGGCAGGTCGGAGGGGCCCCTGAGCAGGGGCGGCGGATTGCGGGGGGCAGGGTACCCAAAATTCCCCCAAGTCGAAAATCCTGGGGGGCAAAGGTTAGTTCCCCCCCCCCTCCGCATATTTTAGCCTGCTCAATCTGGAGGCAACATGGCCCTTCCCCTCCCCAGGATTTGCTTTTGAGGGGGGATTTTGGGTACCCTGCGCCCTGCAATCCGCCGCCCCTGCCCCTGAGCATGTCGGCAGGGCGACAAAGCAGCCAGTGCAGTCCCTGGCCAGGTCGGAAGGACCTCTGAACAGGCCGAATGGGCCGCTTGACACACAAGGGGGGCTTCTTGGAAGGTCAGAGGAGTCTCTGGTGAGACCGGAAGGGTCAAAGCACGTAGAGATCCCAGATGAAGATTAAATACAAAGAGGACTTACTCCACAATACAAAATATTAAAAGCGGAGCTTTCGGGTATATTGTAACACCCTTCGTCAGGGTGCTACAAATATACCCGACAGATCCGATTGTATTTTTTCCTAGAGTAAGCCCTCTTTGTATTATATATATCACCCACCCCACATCATGTCTTTTCGCTTCGCGGATCCCAGATGAGTCCCTGAACAGGTCGGAAGGGCGTAGAAAAGGTCAGAGGGGTCCCTAGACGATCTGAAGGGACCTTGGGCCTTTCAACAGTAAGAATACAGTTGTACAGGGAATAGCACTCATAATTTTCGCGCCGCTCCGCGGCGCAATTGAACTACAAATTCAATTACATGCGGGTTAGGAAAAAAATCGGTCAGTTTCTCGGCGCATTTATGTGTTAAGTTGCTACTTTCCTATATTATTGGGCAAAATAGTTCACTTTAGCACATTTTCCCCGCACTTTTAAACGCACAATATAGTAATTTTAGAGGTCCGCACCATACGCAATGCGACGCATTGATGAGAAAGCAACCCAGGGCATAAAACTCAAAATTTTCGCGCCGCTCCGCGGAGCAATTTGTTTAAAAGTTCCAGGTCTTCAGCTTAACAAAAATATTCCAAGTTAGTATAGCTGATTCAAAATTCGTGTCGCTGGTTCCAAAGTTGATGTGGCAGTTTGCTAACTCCAGCTCCTAAACGTTGGTATGGCCCATGTCATACCTGCCATACTGCATTTCCAGCCTTGTAACGTGCCTTTTCATGCGTTTTTTTTTTGGGGGGGGGGGCTTTCAACGCTTGGGAAGGGGCCCTTTCAACGCTCGGGAAGGGGCCCTTTCGAGGAGCCGCCCCTCCCTGGACGAAATCCTGGCTATGTGCCTGATGATACTACACCACGCTGTGATATCCTGTTCTTATCCTGTAGAACGGTAATGACGACATGTATTTGGATAGCTAGCTCTTCCACTTTAACGTCGAACACATCATTACATCATTTTCGACACAACATTTTATTATGGCGTCTCACTTTCTAGATTTTAAGTAAGGCCGAAGGAACATTGTATATGTATATCTGATTTAGAATGGTCTGGGAAGTTTGGTATAAAATAGCTAAAGAATAGCCACAAATATGAATGAGGAGAGACCAATGACATTAAATAAAATCCCCTCATTAGAAATGAGGCAATTGGATTCCACGTTTGGCTGGTAATATCCCATTTGCAAGTGTTATACGGAGTACGCTACAGTAAGCTTCCTCGTGCAATGCCTCAGTTTCACCAAGTCTCTATGATTGGAGGATTGCAATGAGTTAACCAGTAAAACGCCTTAATCTGCGGTAACCGAGCGGTATCTGTTGCTTTCCTGGGACAAACTACATACAAATTAAGTTGTATTAAATTGTTCATGATCTCTGTTAAGTGCGCCAGCCAGTTTTTCCCCAGTTCGCGGGGATAAGTAACCTCGGTCCTGGTCTAATTTTGTCCAGTCCGTTTACTTGTTCCTTTCGTTGCAGAGTTGCCGTCCCGCCTATCCTGGTCCACGTTCCGCCACCGTGCCGGCGAGGTTTCGTTCGCGGATTAAAGTGGCGGCTCTAATGATATTCTTGGTGCGTTCGGTGTTGCGTGGTCGCATCTCTTTTGTAATGACTCGTTCGGCGTAGATATTTAGGGAATTAAATCGATAGACTATGTAATTTCGTTAGGATGTGTTTATTGTTCAAATAATAATTGTTTACATGTTAAAGTTTAGTTATAAGCGTGAAAAATGAGCTTTGGCACGAGTTTAATGGTGACACGTTTTGGCAGGTCAGCTGATCGTAGCCGACCTCGTTGATTTTGGGGCAAATGGCGGCTTGTTCGGCGCCCGGCGTGTTCAGGGATGTGTTCCGGCTCAACACTGATAGTGAGTAGATATTCTGGGTTATGTTTGGTTCTGTCTCGTTAGATATACTCTGATAATGATGATGATTTAGTACTGCAGATATTTAAACTCCATGTTTCGTTCTAAGATGGCTAATTAACATATATTATGAATAGGGTTGAGTGGGCTAATTGTCTTGTTTGTTCACGTTAGGTTGTTCGAGGACGAGTTTCCTCCGTGGCCCGGGGACGGTGTGGCCAGCAGTTTTTGCTGTGGTTTTCCCCCGTGGCTGGAGAGCTCACGCGCTACCCCACGACCGGGGGTGTGAGCTGAGTGTCTGGGTTCGGACTGCGGGCAGCGCAGTGGGTGTAGGCCGTCGTCAACAAGCGCCAGAGACGTGGATAGCCGGTATGGACGATTCTGAACATTTATTATATGAGCGTTGATTATGAGCATTGATCATGAGATTGATAGCCTGAGTACTCTGCAGTGATCTTGATTGTGCGCTCTAACGTGAATAGTAAAGACTGGGTTGTCAGGATTGCTGTCAAATGTTTGAACTTCAATTGCGTAAATTGTATTGACTATAAATGTGCTTTATAGTTGCCCTAAGTGTTGCTGGAGGATTGTACATGCACTGTACAAGCACTGATTTATGTGTGCGTGCTTCCAGTAACGGACCTAATACAAGGGTTCTGTCGACGGCACAATCTTTGGGTGTTTCGCACAGCGTGGGCTGGCATCTACAATTTCCTTTCTCGAATCCGCCAAAAGTGAGTACGTCCTGAGCGCTGCATACTTCATCGTATAAATTAATGCTTAGATAAACCATTAGAACGCCTTTTTGGGCGATGACCGAGCGGGCGCGTATTGGTAAAGCTAAAACAGGTTTGACATATGAAACGGTACGGGAGCACACGTGGTAGTAACCCTTTTAGTCCTTTTAGTCCCCCATAAAAATTGCCAGGCCTCCATGCATGCCAAAATACAAATTAAGTTTGATTAAATTTTACATGATCTCCTTTCTCGAATCCGCCAAAAGGGAGTGCGTCCTGAGCGCTGCATGCTTCAGCGAAAAACGAATGCTTCGATAAATCAAACCATTTGTAATCAATAATTATTTTTGTTCATTTCGAAGTCTGCAGGTGCCACGCGCTGTGGTATCACCCTTTTCAGAACGTACCATAAGAAAATAAAAATTTATTTGATGGTCCTATCCAATGGTGAACACCCGATATCAATCGGAGCAGTGGCTGCAAAGTTATTAGCTTCCAAAAAGCGTCTGTATGGCCGGGTCGGGCCGGGTCCAATGTAAATGTGTCTAGTAAGTTGACGAGAAACCTTACGAGCGCTTCGCGCCCGCTTGGTAATGATCTCTCCCAAATGTTTCGAAAGTCATTGCTTTAACTGAGCCACAACAGTGACTAAAAGTTAAAATTTGTATTCGTACCATGCGTGGCTGAGGACATTCCCCCTCGCTATCTTGTATAGCTTTGTGGGCGAGCTCGACAAAATTCACAGTTTATGGCCGACACGAAGTCGAGGCCTCAAACTGTGAATTTGGAAGCGCGAGTCCCCAAAGCGATTTAGTGTGCAGCTGCAGCACGCAAAATATACAAATCAAGTTTATATAATCAAGTGATCTAAAGTTTAAAAAAAACTCCAGGTCACGTGACCTACTGCCCATAAACTTCAGTTTGTGGACTCCCGCCCTCAAACAATGTGTTAAGCTTTCTCACAAAAGCACGTGAGTCAATAGTGAACAAACTTCGGCTGTACACTAATCATATTTTGTGGTCAAGTTATATAGGTATTCGGCACCGGAGGCGATATCTGGGAAGATTTTATTGCTGCTGACTTTAAGTGCTTAATGGAGACCGAGCGCGTGCTCAGCTACTTTGTTATTTGAGCTTTCAATCTTCTGATGTGACATCCTTGCAGTGCAGATCCTTGATGTGCAGATCCTTGCAGGCCGACTCGTTTGTTAATTCAGACTGTTGCAGGTCCCAGGTTAGATTCTGCAAAATTTACCGGGTATGATATCCAGAATAGGTATTAGTGGCATAGAACCTCAGAAGTTATTGCGCCCTAAAACCCAACCCCGAATCACCACCACCACTACTCCCAGAATAAGTAGTTGAAATCGTGTTAGCGAAGCTAAAATATGTAGAGGGAGGCATATGTCCATGGGGGCCCATGTATGTGGTGCCAGGGGGCCATATCACTGACCGCGGGTGCTACCTTGGCGAAATACCGGATACGCCTTTGGACAGAGGCAAGACAGTGCATGACAGGGCAGGACATGACAGGATATGGTGGGACAGGGCAGGACAGGCCAGGGCAGAGCAAGGCAAGGCAGGGCAAAGCAAGACAGATGTGGGACAGGGCAAGACATTTGTGGAGCAGGGCAGGGCAGAGGCAGGACACGACAGGGCAGAGGCGGGAAGGGCAGGGCAGACGCATAATATTTTAAATAAAGAAATACAATATAATTGATGTTAACCCGTGCACAGTCGGGGTTCGCACCAACCACAAACTGCCGGGAGGGTAGCGGATAGACCCCCCCCCCCCCGCCAGATCTAAACAACACGGTGTAGCGATATGCGGAAAACGACGGTAGATAACTCGAGACAAGCTCTATCGAAAGTATGTAAGTATGTAAGTATGTAAAGTATGAAAGTAAGAAGCACACCGCGGCACAGAGCTCGTCCGAAGTGTCATTTATACCCGTATCAGGTGACGACAACGTCAGGCACAGCAAAGTGACGGAACCGCCAGGTGACCGTAACAAAAGTCGCACCGGCGTCGTTGCAGACAACGGAACGCAGGCACATACGGAATGTGAAACAATCGTTCCCGATCAGGGTCGCACTCGTACATCTTCACATCGTGAAATCGTCTCGAGTACCTCTGTACTTACGAGCTCAGTCGTACAGCCAACGAAGGGTTTCGTGCAACACAAAATATCGACATTCTTCACCAATAATGCTAGGATAACGTCGGATGTCACGGAAACTGCAGGCTCTCCGACAACGCAAAATGAAATTGAAAACATTAATTTGGTCGATGAATCGGTACGTGGCTGTACAGTCGCCGACAGTGTATCTGCAATACGATCCTGCAATACCTACGGTCAAGATTCTGCACGCCATATAAATGACTCCGAAGCTGAAAGCCATAATGAGACAGCATGTTATGTCCTAATTATTATCTTTGGATGGTCACCCGCCGCCGCCGCCGGCCATAATGAACAAAGGAAACATGTGCTATCTGAATGTCTGTCTCCAGTTCCTGCCACTTCTGAAAATACTTTGAATGTATCGGGTTGGAACTCGCGCACCCCACTAGTCAACGAACTGGTAAATTGGTATGATTCACCTGGTACTTTTGACCCAACACCAGTCAAATCAATTTTGGCAGGTATTCATAGCTTGTTCGACAACAGTGAGCAACAGGACGCCTCGGAGGCGTTGTTGATAATTTTGGATGAATTGAATGCCATCGGAGGTGATTTAAGCGCCTTGCAAATATAAATGTCTACCACAATGACTTGTCCGAGGTGCAATAATGTGTACACTACAGTCCATGTCAGTCGGCTACATACCGTGTATTGCCAACAGCAAGTAAGCCATTTAAGCGATACCGTGGCTAGTACAGTTTAAAATGTTAGCGATTGGATTTGCAAAGCTTGCAGTAAAGTAGGAGGCATTAAGGAAGAGAGCATCAAATCATCGCAAGATGTATTCATAGTTAACCCGCGAGTCACTGGGGGGGGGGGGGGGCTTTTTTTAGCCCCCCCCTTAGGAATATTAGGCATATCTCAATAACTAATGCAGATATCGACGCCAAACTTTCAGTACCTATCCGGGCATCATTTTTACACATAAGAAAAAATTAAACAATTTCGTCAGAATTTATTTGAGATATAGTGAATTTAGTGACGTCACTAAACACGATTTTGACACCAAAATCGGCTAAATTTTGCCAGGCCTTACAAATGCCGCATATGAAGCAAAATGCAATCGAAAAACGCTAAAAGGTAGAACATTGCAAGGGCTACAAACAGGCTATCTCGAAATTTCGAAACATTTGGGTTTTGACCCAAAATTTTCTAAAAAAAACTTTTTTTGAAAAAAATGCTCACAAATCAAATATTTGAAAGATATTGAAAAAACCGGAATATATATCAGATAACAACATATGGGCAACTACCACACCAAATTTCAAAATTATATCATTTTTTTAAACTTTCATGTCATAAAGTATGGGTAAATCATGACGTCAGATTTCGAAATTGCGTTTTTTTGGAGTTTATTGACCGGATACAGACAAATAAATGCCAGCACTGTTTTCTTTAGATAAATCTGATATAGAAACATGCCTTTTTATTTCGATTTATCAATTTCAAATTTTGACCTTCAGTGACCTGAACTTGACCTGAACTTGACACTAACTTCACGTAAATGAAGTCAGGTGGTAAAATGACTTCTACTATCGAATTCTACGCGTAAAAGCATCCATAAACCATGTGCTGCATGACTTTCGTTGATATTTTGAGTGTAGTAACCTTTTGTGACCTGACCTTGACCTTGCTCTTTTCCAACAATCTCACTTTAGCTCATGTGGGATATGTATCATACCTTTGACATCACTTTGGGTGATTATAGGCGTAATCGAAGGCCATGGATGGCAAGTATTGTCCATAAACTCAAATACCTCGATTTTGACGTTTGACTTGACCGTGGCCTGACATGTGACCTTAATTTGACATTTTTAAGTTTGCGTTAGGCTTCTCTCATTGAGCGCTTTCGAATGCCGCCTTGCGCGTCCCGCTGCGATCATTGGTTCTGAAGATACCAGGGGGGGGGGGCTAAAAAAAAGCCCCCCCCCCCCCCCAGTGAGTCGTGTTACAGAATATACCCCAGTGACTGCCGGGTTAACATACAAAGACTGGATTACCGTCGGCGTGGCATCCGTCGTACATCGTTCATGTACCCGATAGATGACTTGCAAATAGCAAGCGACGTTTATAGTTTGGCCGCAGCGGTAGTTCACCAGGGCACTGATCGTTTCTCTGGACATTATTGTTGTTTTGTTCGGCGACACGGGCGACATTTCAAATGTAACGACACCATCAGTGAAGTCCAGCCTTCCTATCTGAAGCGAAATGATGCCTATATGCTCATTTATGAGAAGCGGTAAACAAATGGCTTTTAGTTCACAGATCTATTAATACAGATTGTAGATACAGAGCATAGTCCTCCTGGACATGTAATCCCTGAGATGGATTGTCCTACTGGACATGCTAATCCCTGCGAGGGATTGTCCTACTGGACATGCTAATCCCTGCGAGGGATTGTCCTACTGGACATGCTAATCCCTGCGAAGGATTGTCCTACTGGACATGCTAATCCCTGCGAGGGATTGTCCTACTGGACATGCTAATCCCTGTGAGGGATTGTCCTACTGGACATCCTAATCCCTGTGAGGGATTGTCCTACTGGGCATGCTAATCCCTGCGTGGGATTGTCCTACTGGACATGCTAATCCCTGCGTGGGATTACCCTACTGAACATACTAATCCCTGCGAGGGATTGTCCTACTGGACATGCCAATGACCAGTGTCCTGAATTTCACGAATATGAGTGGAAAGTCACACCCAAATTAACTTTTTTGCCACGTCACTTGCCATCGAAACGACATCACTAGCTATCGAGCTGAAATAGTATTAAAATCCAAACTCGATACAAAACCATGATCTTCCTAACTTCTTAGGTACCCTACCTAACCATTAAACAGTATGCCATCCATCACTCTTTCCAACTAAAAGTCCCAGGATTACGCCTCATTGACATAGAAATGACAATAATATAATGTACGCTTCATATAATGAAAATAAATAGGATTGATGGTATCGATAGTATGATACATATATAATGGTATGTTAGGCATAATCCCATGTATTTTTCCCAACTATCGTAAAGTTCCGGTTCAGCCCTCGCTCGATCTCTGGCTGTTTTCACATGGTGATTGGTGAATGTGTACCTCCAGCTAATAGCAAGCGAGGTGTCATCCATAATGGTTTCCATTTAAATAGTTTCCATTTATTTAGGCATGTAATGTGGGACGTTTGGTGTCGATTCCGTTCTTCCTCCATTTCTTCTCAATCCGCCGTCTCATCCCAAGGTATTTCGCATCGACGTCTTCCTCACTATAACCTCCGGCCCATGGTATGCGCCCCCTGCCTTTGCAAGCAATGTAGGGGGTTAGAAGCGCCATGGGTTTGTCATATGAAGCGCCATGGGTTTTCATATGCGATAAGCTGCGTGATTTCATGCCATTTTGTTTCCAATTGTATCATTCAAGTTTCCATTGTTCACCCGCTCGACGTCATGGCTCGGCCGCCTTGCTCAGGCGATGTGCATATCTGTGCTCACAGTTAATAATAATTTATAATATAGGATAACAAGCGATGTGTCGTGACTCGTATCAGTAACCGTTTACATTTCTTGGGACATTTTACGTGGGATATTTGGTGTGGACTCCATTCTTCCTCATCTCCCATTCATCCCATTCTTCCCATTCGTCCTTTTACAAGATACACATCCTTCTCACTATGACCTCTCCGGCCCACGGTATGCACCCCTGCCTTTGCAAGCAAGGTGGGGGTCAGACGCGCCTGGGTCTCCTTTCCATTATCCTGCGCCTATGATGCTTTCCAAATTCTGTGTTAGGTGGACATTTAATGATTCATTTCTGATTTTCGGTGGACATTGTCTTTCGGTGGACCTAAAAAGTCCACGTAAAAATAACAGAATAACATCGCTTTTCAATGGACATAGAGATAGTTTAACCCTTGATCCTGTTTTGGTGGACCCACATCTGGTCCATCTTAATTACATTTTGCATTTGAAATAACAAAAGTTGATACTTCGTAGTTCAACAACGCTTCACCACGTGGCTCCCGCATCGAAAACAGCTAATCGCTGCTCTCGCTCGGCGGCGGCCGGCTGCCCGGCGCCAAGGGAGATTGCGCCGACGCTGGCGCCAAATTCAGCCAATCAGAGCGCGGTCTGCAGCGTTCAACAAAAACAAACAGTTACGAAACTTTGAAAGAGTAAGTACAGCTGTGTTGTACTGAAAGATTGTGTCAATCATTATAACATAATTATGTTCATGCTGAATTATGTTCGAGTGCTATTCTTATTCAAGGACAACTTGGTAATTTTGTATCTTTAAAACATAAATTGCGTTGCGTTATTGGAGACTGTCTCCTTCACGACGCTCATATTTGCGTGCCAAGCGGCCAGTGCAGTATGGCGCTTGTGGCATGTGTTTTGATGCAGGGCTTGGTGAAGATCTAAAACGCAGAAGACGATAATATTGGAAGATGCCGGGACGGGGACGCAAGGTAAGCTCCAGCTCATACCTACCTACCGATAATGTTCAGTGCTCTTCTTCAGTGTCTGAGGATGTCAGAGTGTTATTAGAGACGAGCATATTTCGTTTTCTTAGGCTAAGTTTTGCACTATTGCCCACGCCGTGCCGAATGTGTATGTTAAACCTATTAGTGTCGGGCGGGGGGGGGGGGCTAAAACGATCCCTCCCCTAAGGTTTTCCGCTCCTGTCTCCAAATGAGTAAAGATACGGCCATCAAACTTTTTGACTTTTCCTAACTATTCATTGGGCACATTTTGGCACATTTTCACAATTTTCCGCTCACCAGGGGCGGGTCCAGGCGTGGTTATTGGGGGGCATGTTCGGGTTTTCAGCGTGACTCGGCTTTCAATCAGTTCCCATTATCCAACCGTTGTAGATACGAGCCTACAACTTCCACACCTTTCCTTACCGCTATTTGTAGACATGTTGAATATTTTTTCTCTTTTTTTATTGCGCATGGGCGCCTTCAGGGACGTATTTTGGAAGGCATTTTTGTTCACTGGTATTTCATCGAAATCTGAAAGATAAGAATTGTGAACTCAGTGGACCTTCTTAGCTGTTCTTTGCACATGATTTTTTGTGATTTTTTAAAAAGATTTTTAGATTTCCCACAGGCGACTCCAGGAACACATTTTTTTGGGGGCAAGTGTATACACACATGGTGTTTAGTAACTCAAACAAGTTTCATTTTTGTTGTTTTTTTCCGCTCACCAGGGGCGGGTCCAGGCGTGGTTATTGGTGTGTGTCTGAAGATTTGCATATCAAATATAAAAGTCATGTTTTCAAAGTTCCGTATCAAAGTCTTGAAATGCTGCTTTGCCGTGTTTAGGAGTAGCACATGCCTGCGCACATGTGTACAATGCACATGTGAGTGGCTATTGCATGTGTTCATGTAACAAAGCTTTAATTCGGTTTTTGATTGATTATTTTTCATAGTTACAGAGCAGCAAAAAACGCAATGAGGTAATTATTGATCAGTGATCAATGGTGTGCTGCGACAATGAACATTTAGCACATCAGCATTAGAGTTCAATGTTGGTGCCATTAGCCAGTATTTTCCTGATCGTAAGGGAGTCGAATATTTGTATGCATCATGTAAAAGACACAAACACCACAGAAAACCAATAGCATCATCCCATCTATCTTCCTGGCCTGTATAACCTGCAAATGTAACTCCGATGACACTATGATTAGAATAAGCAACTACGTTTAAGCAACTAATTAAAATAAGCTGGGATAAAGGCCTGTTGATGAAAAACTAATCGTCAAAGGGGCGTCAAATATTGTCCGTGCATCCATAGAATGTTAAGGAATATTAAAAAGCCACTTCCATTGATAAGTTAAGCGACGGTTCTGATCCAGGGACGGAGACATGCAAAACACGTGTTTTCTCAGAAACTACAAAGCATTTTAGCGCCGTCGAATTTGTATTTTATTTTGGCAATACAAATATGATATCCTAACTCGGCATGCCAAGACGCATCGAATGGTACCCGGAAATCCATGTTTCAAGAAGAAAAAAGTGGAAAAAGGGGTCACCCTAATGTATATATATCGTATGAATGCAGTTGTAATTTTCAAATACACTGTTTTGTATTTAAGGCCAGTGTACTTATACTGTCTGACTGGTCATGATCTCTATAGCAGTGAGGCCCGGGACGGGGATAAACTGGCATGTCTAAATTGTGTTGGTTTATAGGAACCGTGCGTTGAGAAGGAGAGATTATAGAGCATCGGTAACAAGGTGTACAAATCGATGGGTCCTGAACATAGACACCCATCAAAACAAAGTGTTGATGTGTAGAACCTGCAAAACTAACCATGTTTGTTCCTTTCTTTGCAGAACCTGAGCTGGAAGTCGAGCAGCCCAACTGACGGTGGTGATGAGGCCGCCGATGACCTGTTCCAGCTCCCACCACCTCCCCTGTCACCCCTGTCTGATGAAGACAGTGGTGATGAGGCTGCCGATGACCTGGCCCAGCTGCCACCACCTCCCCTGTCACCCCTGTCTGAGGAAGACGGTAGTGATGAGGCCGACGGCGGAGCGTCATCATCTTCATCATCGTCTGATGCGGACTCGGATGATGACAGCAGCAGTGAATCGTCTTCATCTTCATCATCGTCTGCGACGGACAGCGATGACGACACCAACAGAGGCTTGTCATCATCATCGTCTTCGGATGATGAACAGCAGGAACAGGACCCGGCAAAGTACGAGACCCGTGAGGCCTACGCCCGGGCCCGCCTGCGGATGCTCAAAATGTACCTGAGGAGGCAGGAGAATAAGAACAGGAGGGAGAAAAGGAGGATGGACAGGCTGACGCCCGGAAGGACATCGACCAGCGCTTCGCCAACGCCAAGCCGACCATCACCTTGCTGAGGACGGTTTTGGTGCGTGAGACGCACCGACGCGCCTACGGATACTAAGTAAGTTAGCTGATGAGTTAGTTCTTGGTCCGGTCAGATCGGTTTTACCGCTTTCCTCCGTGTGCAGAGCTGTAAGATTTAAAGTCCATCTTCTGCTAGAGGTGCAGTGTCTTGAGAGTTTCAGGCCGCCTTCTGCCGCTCTGTAGAGCTTTGACTTTAGGCCGTTTTCTGTCAGTGATATATAGCTGTGTGAAGCTCAGGCCGTCTTCCGCGGGGAACAGAGCTGCGAGATCGTCTTCTGCCAGTGATTTCATGCTGTGTTAATCTTAGACCGTCTACTGCCGGTTTATAGAGCTGTGGGAATCTCATATCGTTATCTACCGCTAGCTTAGCGCTGTGCGAATTTTAGGCCGTTTCCTGCCGGTGGTTGAGAGCTGTGCGAATTTTAGGCCGTTTTCTGCCGGTGGTTGAGAGCTGTGCGAGTTTTAGGCCGTCTTCTGCCGGTGGTTGAGAGCTTTGCGAGTTAGCCAGTCTTCTGCCGGTAGTTGTGAGCTTTGCGAGTTAGCCAGTCTTTTGCCGGTGGTTGAGATCTGTGCGAGTTAGCCAGTCTTCTGCCGGTGGTTGAGATATGTGCGAGCTAGACAGTCTTTTGCCGGTGGTTGAGACTGAGAGATGTGGTACGCATTTTAGGTAGTTTGTTTCCGGTGATGCAGTGTTGTGCGAGTTTCGAACCGTCTTCTGCCAAAGGCGCAGAGATGCGCAAAGCCCAAGAAGGTCTTCTGCCGGTCTTTAGAGCTTTGAGATTGCAGGCCGTGTTCTGCTAGTGATGCATATCTGCGTGAAGCTCAGATTGTCTTCCACCGTGTGCAGGCCTGTGCGATGTTTTCCGTCTGCATGATTGATCTCGGTGAAATATCAGTGAACGTGTTCGTGTACTGCCAGTGTGTTTTATGGGTATGACGATGTGTATGTGATTTGCGATATGTGATTAAATAAATGCAAACAAAATAATTGCGTTCTTTCACGTGGGGGGGGGGGGGGGCGCAGTGGCGGCGAATTGTATTTTCGGGTGGGTGGGCAAGACAATCTCCTGGGGGCCTCCTGAGCGCGCAGGGGCCCTCTTTTTGAGGCTGTGAGCCCTTCACAACTTATATGATTTTAGGAATTCGAAATTTTAGTTATGAAAGTCTGGTCAGTATCAGACACCCCAACCCATTTTTCGGTGGTGACATTCGCTAGTTTCTTGAACATCAAACTCTCATTTTAACCCGCGCCGTGCCGGGGGTTTGGACGCCCCCTTAAGTTTGTTTTGGGAATTGCGGGCGCCACCGTTTTGGCCACAATTGTCCCGTCATAAATTACCCGGATCATGCAATTTTTTTGTACTTCTATTCATATCAGGTCAGGTAGCCAGGTCACTGGTCAGGTCACGTGACACCTTCTCTCAAATAGTTTGCGGTTCTGCCCCAGCCACAGTGCTTGACCGGTCAGTTTGAAACTCACATAATTGAATGAGGCCGTAAGCAACTATACATCCTATATCTCAAGAGTTTTTCATATCAGTGACCTTCGGTCTGGTCGATCTCGTGACTTCCCCATTATAGGTCATTGGAAAAGTATATAAATGTTTCCTTTTTAGATACCTAATGCGCATTAGATCAGACCGATGATTTAAAGATCAAGTTATCATAGGTCATGCTAGATAACCCAGGAACCCATCACATCCTCTCCTCCCGGCATGACTCCCTTCCACACACCGCTCCCTGCCCCTGTACCACACGGCCGGCCGAGAGAGACCTCGGCTCGGATTAAATTATCGGCAATCTCCTGGACGAAAGACTCCACCTCACTAACGCACGTGCTTAACCCGCATTCCATTCGTGGACAGACACGAAAACCTTGCTGTGTTTCGAGTGCAAAACGGGCACTACTCAAATAGATATATAGAAGACTAGCGCCTGTGCTCGCTCCGCGTCGCAATCTCATAGATGGATCTCCATTTGATTGATAGATGGAGATTTATGGACTCGGACTTGTTGGACTTGTTAGACATGTCGGACATGTCGGACTTGTCGGACTTGTTTGAACTTATCGAACTTGTCGGACTCATCGGACTTATCGCATCTCAAACTAAAACCAACCCATCTCCGACACAACTATAGCTATTTAACACACTTGTAATTTAACGAATTTCTCTGGAATGGGGGTTCCCTATGCATAAAGGCACGTGAATTACACATAGATTGTTGGCTGTGTTTTCCCAGCTCGGAAATACAGACGCCGCTCAAATATTAATATTTCTCGTTGATTTTCCGGGACGGAGGTTCCATGCTCACAAAGCCACGTGCATTCAACCGCGGACAGACACGAAAACCTTGCTGTGTTTCGAGTGCAAAACGAACACTACTCAGATAGATGTATAGGAGACTGGCGCCTTGTGCTCGCTCCGCGTCGCAATCCCATAGATTCGCAATCCCGATAGATGGATGGAGATTTGTATTTTTTTACTTGGCGGGCTTGTCGGGCTTACGGGGCTTGCGGGGCTTGGGGGACTTGCGGGGCTTGGGGGACTTGCGGGGCGCCGGGCCCGTGTCAGGCAGCACCGGGCTCGTGCCGATGGTGTTAGACGAGAAGCGTGAGGTGGCACCGCCTAGACGCTGTGTGGGAGGACGGCGGGGACGATACGTTAGCCGGGGACGGGCGACGGCAATGCCGGGACGAACTAGTGTCATCCGGGGCGGATCAAGTAGGCATAATCCCGTGCTTTCGGCATCCTTACACAATTGACAACTTTAATCATTCATAATTAAATAGTTAAACATAAAGAAAGCAGGAATGTGTAATTAAATGCGCATAACGTTACCTAATAAATTACTGGTTTAATTAATAATAAAGTAATGATATTCAAATATTGTTACTTAAAAAGTAATACTGATATTAAAATAGTAACAAGCAATCTGCAATTAACTTGCTCAAAGCTGAATATGACACTTATTCTGAGAAGTCTGCTGCCACCCCCCGGCAGTCTACTTATTCCCTCAGTGGGGAATCCCCCACCCACCCCCCAAGGTTGGGAACCCCGGCCATAGATTGTGCTGTTGTGATTCCGGTGCTTACCGCCTATTGCCGCTGGACCCGCCGACACCCGGGCAAACGCCATATCCTTTGGCGGCACCAACTAACACGGGCTTCGTGGTTGCAAGCTTTGGCGGGAAAGAGCTCGCCGCTCACCGCCAAACTACGTCAAACAAACCTGCACGACGGGGCCGGACAAGCCGATCCGGCGGCGGCAATCCAGCCCGGACAGCGCCTGCGTCGCCAGTGACGTCATGGACTTGAGCCGGTGCGCCTCGTCCGATCACGGCCAACCAATCCTGTTCCGCGACGCACTCAGCACCTCTCCAAGTCTAACTTCCGTGTTCGAGTCTTGTTTGATTTGAGCGCTCTAACGCCGCACCTGTCATCGGGTCTGTGGCGGGGGACGACACTATTTACATGGTCAAGGAACATCTTGATTCTTCCATATCCCTCTCCATCCCAAGTTTCAGCCCTTTATGGGTGTCCGTTACCGAAATATAACGTACAATTGGACATTAGGTTAGGCTAGGCTGCGTTCATAACGTTACCTAATGAATTACTGTTTTAATTAATAATAAAGTAATAATCTTCAAATATTATTACTTAAAAAGTCATAATAATCAAATAGTTATAAGCAATCTGCAATTCACTTGCTCAAGCTTGCCCCACCGGCGCTGGTCGAGTTTTGCCGGCTTGCCATCGCGTATCGCGACCTCGCCCGCCGGCGGGGTCACGGGTACGTGGATGTGGAAGCCGTGCTGAGGCTGGCCGGCGCCGGGCCCGTGCCGATGGTGTAAGACGAGAAGCGTGAGGTGGCACCGCCTAGACGCTGCGTGGGAGGACGGCGGGGACGACACGTTAGCCGGGGACGGGCGACGGCAATGCCGGGACGAACCAGCGTCTAACATCCTGTCCTTTTCCTTTCCATCCCTTAGAAAGATCGGTGGGAACCGTATCCGCGTGGTCGCGGTGGAGGCGGCTACGGCCACGGATCCGGTTCCGGCCACCGCGCAGGCGGTGGCGGCGGCTGGCGCGGTGAATATGACACTTATACGGTGGCGGTGGCGGTGGCGGTGGAAAGCAAATACGGTGGCGGTGGCGGTGGTGACGCCCCGCGTTTTCACACACGAACACCGTATGGTGTTCGCGGGTGATTCCCACGCCGCTGCTGTCCGCTGCTGGTGTTGCTAACCCTGATACCGAGCTCACCGAGTCTGGAGACATAATGACGGATTCTGAAACAACAGCAAGGATCATTAAAGACGCGATAAACTTTCAAATCGATTATTTGGATTTCGATCCATGAAACTTGACAAGCTTCGAACAAGATAAGGAGAAGTTCCGTATATTGACAAGCTTCGAACAAGATGAAAGAGAAGTTCCGTATAGCGTGAGTGCGACCGAGATACCGGTTGACATCATCGAACAAGATGAAGAAGTTCCGTATGGCGTGAGTGCGGCCGAGATACCGGTTGACATCATCGAACAAGATGAAGAAGTTCCGTATGGCGTGAGTGCGGCCGAGATACGGATTGACATCATCGAACAAGCGGCTTTTGCGCCCGTTGCGACGTCTGACAAACATGCATCAAAACCAGCCCCAGCCAAGACGACAGCAGACTGAAAAGTTTCAAAACCAGCTAAAAAGTGGCCTCTTCTGCCTGTGCCCGATTCTTGCAAAAGTAAAAAATGCCGTCTAAAATGTACCAGAAAGGTCTCGGAGGATCAAAGAGAGATGATCAACAACGACATGGGTGATCTGGCTGGACTGGAGAGCGCGGGCCCTGTGGTATAAGACATATGTCAAAGTGAGGGAGGTGGCAAGAAGGAAGCCAGAGCGTTCAACAGACCAGAGAAAACGAACTCTTCGGTAGCATCTACCGAAGGTGATACACACGAGGTGCATGCAACCGAGCGAGGCCCATGCCCATATAAGGCAATGTTTGGATTTTGGCAACGGGGAACTGTCGCTGGGTGCTGTTTTTGGTTGAAGTGCGAATTTTGTATTATTTCACCTGGTTGTTGATGAAGTAAGGTGACTTGAGGATACTTTGTAGTAGTATCTATCAGGTGAAAGTATTTTTACATCTGGATTACACTTCTTTCACCTACAATTATGTTGAAGATCGTTGAGTGATGAATGCGCCACCGTATATAAACATGGCGGCCGCGCCTGGTCGAAGGCGTAATTCTTTTGGTAGACCGAGAAGTGCCACGAGACGGTCTACGAAAGCAAATACGCTTCTCCCGATTCGGCCACCCCATTGGTGGAAATCGAGCTGTCAAATGACGCCATGCGACAGAGTGGACACGTTACGGAGATAGCCATGACACCCCCCTGGACGCAGCCGACGGAGACGAAAACCAATGTTCCCAGTGTGATGAGCACAAGGAGCATGTGCAGAGGGCCAAGGAGGCAAGGGCGGAATATCGCAAGGATGCAGATCGCGACTGCAAGGAAAACGAGATAGTATTCAGTGCAGACCTCATGAAAATCTCACTGATACCTATACTTCCTCATAAGGCCGCGGTGTTTACGCCTCGTCTCGTAGCATTCACGAAACTTTCGCACCACTTCAGAAAAGGGCAGAGAAAAAGGACCGCACCGCCAGAACCACTGAGAAGCCGATAGCTTTTCTTTGGCACGCGGAGATTGCTGGCCGCGAAACCGAAGACGTCTCGGCGACTTACTGGTCATTTTTGCGTCAACACAGGGACAAGAAGAGCATAACCCTCTTCCTTGACAATTGTTATGCTCAAAATAAATAATGGGTCCTCATCACCGTTCTCCTCACATACATACGTGCAACAGGGAGACAATGCTACGGATGTGGTGACTCTGAAGTTCCTCGAACCTGGACACACCGCGATGAGTGCGGACGCATCGCACCAGTTGGTTCAAGAACGACTGGCGAAGATGAAGGTCAGTGACTTCACGGATTTTGCAGGCGTGGTAGAGGCCGCCGGGATGAGGGTGAGAGTGATGGATCCGACTGACTTCTTCGAGTTCGAAGACGGTGTAAGCAGGGCAAAACTGTCGCTGCTTGGTCGGGAAGGACTGAGGCCGCGCCTACGCTTGGTGCGCGCCTTACAAGTGTAGCGAGGAAGTAAAAAGGTCTACATGAAGATGTCCCATGGCGAGAAGTGGCGTGGATACGACCTCGTCAAAACGACGTCTGGCAAAGTCAGACGCACCAGCGCGCAGGAAGGCGGCCATAGGGGTTAACAAGGCAAAGATCGACCGACTTTGCCAGACCCTGCTGCCCCTGATGGCGCCACACAAACGCCACTTCTGGCTCCGACTTCAAGAGGATGAGGTCACTGGTCAGCAACGTTCGTGACTTGACTGCGTAGATTGCGAACATCACGCCTCATCTGCACGGTACTGGTTCGTGTCATGAGCCGCAACGCTGGTTCATGTCGCAGGACTATTTAGACAAAACAGTTCATTTTTGGCTATCTATGCGTCATGGATTGTCTCCTTGCGACGGAAACGGCTCCGTCAGTACCGTTCAATTTGTGCAACTGAGATCTCGTTACTTTGTTAATGTGCTATCATATTTCCGCGGTGATTCCTTCGGAAGGAACTCACACTTGTAACATGTAACTGAGGCTCAATCGGGTCTGAAATTGTGGAGACCAGGTGGGAGAATCTGTTGGATGAAGCCAAAGAATAGCTCAAAGTAAGACGGCGAAAATGCAAATCCATCTCAGATTAAGTTACAAGTAGCAAAAATAATATAGCAGGATTTCCAGTTTTGTATTATTACCGTTCCAAAACATTGTATGAACAGCGTAGGTACCAATAACTCACGACCAAACCACGCAAGAAAAGCGTATGTACGTACATACGCTGCTTTCGCTTAGCATCTGAAGCACATATCTGAACATGCGCTTCTTTTCAAGAGGAAATATGCACTTACGCTTTTCTTACGTTGCACGGACGGCTTCAGAACGTAGGTGGTGCAAAGCAAAAGGACCTTTTTGACTATTACGACTAAACCACGCAATATTAATACATAAGTTACATATATTTTAAATCCCCATTTCATAACGAATATTGTAGTGTAACTTGTATCCCTCATAGACCCTTAGTTTGTCCTACAACTGACAAAACACAAAAAGGTCGCTCCTGAATATTTTTGACGATCAGATGGAACGTGACATACGCTCGCCTTGCTTAGCACGGCAGATGTGCTGTGTGCCTGCCTAGCCTAGTTGAAGTTTTTGTTTTGAGACATGTAAAGAAGTTATAAATTCATCTTTGTGTTTGACTGTGTCAGCAGTTCCGTTCAGTTTCGTTCGAGAGCAGTCAACCGCTCTTCTTCTGGTGTGGATGTTACGCACGTCGCACGTCGCTGGCGCCGTGCCAGCGATGCATTTGATGCTGTGGCCAGACTGGTTATTGATTCACCGTTTTTGGAAGGATTCAATCACGATTCATTTTGGAATATACATGATTCAGGCACCGATTCATGGATAACCATTTTGAGAAATTATTATTTCAGAATCAAAGAATCAAATATTTTTTTTTATCAAATCACGTTTGACTCACCATTGAAATAACATTGCAGTCTTTTTGATTCAATCATGATTCATGATGAATAAAACAATCCGGTGGTGAGAATCGATTCTTCTTTGATTCAAAGGATTTTGATTGAACGATTCTAATCGATTCAATCAGTCGAATCAATAACCTGGCTATGGCTATAATAGGCTGTAATAGGCTGTAAATAAATGGCTATAATAGGCTGTAAATAAATGGCTATAATAGGCTGTAAATAAATGGCTATAATAGGATGTAAATAAATGGCTATATAGGCTGTGGCGACAGCGGATCGTGGATACCATGTACACAATAACCAGGCACACATGATTATTGTATAGGTAAATTGAAACGCTCTTCCCTTTTCATGTGCGTACTGTAAACACATTGCAAGTCACCAAGTTCAGAGGATGTACTGGATGATTATTATACTATGTACATTGTGCAGGTGTCATAGCCGGTGCTTCAACCCAGCAACACTGGCATCACGAAGCAATGCTGATCACCACCAGGGACGTAGACAAGGGGCTACCGGGGTCATGCCCCCCCCCCCCCCCCGAGGAAAATAGATTTACACTACAATAAATGAGATAATCTGACGACCCGAACCCCCCCCCCCCCCCCCCACCCAACAGCATGTCTGAGAAGCGAATTTTTTGCTTGTATCACCGACGTGCCCCCTACCCCACTCCTGAGAAAAATATTGGCAACGTGCCTGATCACCACATACCGGGTCGACCCCCCCCCCCGCTTCCAGCTTCACTGGACGCTGTCGTTGAAGCGGGAGTGCTCTGCCCAGCTGCTGTCGAGTCTCCTTCGACTCATCTGGGCCTGGAGCCCGATGGCCGTACCGCCCACTCGCCGGCGGGGATCGTCCTGGTGAACGATGGGGCCGCAGATGCCCCGCCGTTTCCGCATCGCCACGACCTCAGCCAGAATCGGGCGAACGTGCGGACAGGTCTTTGGCACCTTGATGGGCTTCACGATGTAGGAGTCCGACACCCGTTTGAAGCACCGCACTGTTCTGACAACGATGTAAGCGAGGTATAATGCCTGGCGTGAATGTAATAATGGTAGGGCATCAAAACGTGCATTATATCCTTTGGTTGTACGAGATTAACCCGGCATTGGCTGGGGTCTCAGCCGAACGCCATTAGCTGAGGGGGCGTTTTTCGCCCCCCCCCTGGTTATCTTCCGAACCAATAACCGCAGCGAGACGCGGAAGGCGGCAATTGAAAGCTCTCAATGAGACGTATCCAAAACATACACATTTTCCAAATAAAGTCACATGTCCGGTCAAATATAAAATTGAGATATTTAGTTTTTTGGGCCATACTTTCCATCCAAAGCCTTAGATTGCGACTATTATCGCACAAAGTGCTCTCAAATGTATAATACATAGCCCGCATAAGCAAAAGTGAAATTGTAAGCAAATGTCAAGGTCAAGGTCAGGTCACAGGTCTACGAAAGCCATGCGACACATGTTGTATGGGTTATTTTAAACGTAAAATTCGATAGTAGCAGTCATTTTCACAATCTGACACCATATAAGGTCAAGGTCAGGTCAAAATTTGAAATAGATAAATATGAATAAAAAAGGCATGTGTCAAGACCAGTTGACTCAGAAATACAATGCTCGCATTTATTTGTTTGTATCTTGTCAATAAATGTCCTCTACATTTAACTTTGAAATGCATTTCGGACTTTAGGAAAGAGTACCAGGACCCATTCACCCGCAAGCTAGGCATCTTTGTTAGCTGGCATACAGGCTCTACAAGATGGTAAGGCAGCAGAAGCTAGAAGTTGGCAGACCCCTTATTTTAATTGGTGACATATTTAATATACTCGAAAGATATGCATACAGTAGTATAGTATGCCTAATGAGCACCTGGGTACACACCCTTCCAGAATTTTCTCAGAAGTTGCCATGGGTGCCTCCATCCCACCATCTCCTGAAGACGGGCCAGGCAATGAAGATGGCACGGCTAGTGCTGGTTTGGTAGTGCGACACTCGGCCGACTGGGCGGAGGACCTGGCGTCCACCATGGGGGTTGCACAGGCGGAAGACGTGACGAGCAAAGTCGTGGAAGTTGGCATCCAACTCATTGGCAAGGCGCTGTTGGCGGTACATGTGTACCGGGAGCACTTCCTGCGAAAATACCACCGGGCTCCATCTCCACTCTACTCCACCTGGACGCCACTGGGTCTGTGACTCGTCAGGTTGGCGAGAAGCGGCCTCATCGCCGAGAGCCCCAGTGGCAGCTACCGCTTGCACACACGCTGGCGGAAAGTCACACAGTTACGTAACCAAGGCGCAAACCAACGTGCCGATCATCGCGCACTTCCTGGCTCAGCTATCGCATCACTTCAAGCTCAGTACAAAAGACGCTCTTGCCCCTGGCTCAGCTATCCATCACTTCAAGCTCGTTACAAAAGACAGGCTCTCGCCTCCCAGAGTCGTCACCGACTTAGCTGGGCCCTGGTCCACGCTGTGTCGTAGGGCATCCTGCAGACGACCGGGGAGGCCTACCTGGAAAACTGTTGGCAGGCCGTCACCAGCTCCAAGAAGCCCAAGACCGTGATTAGCCTGTGCCGAGCGCACATCTCGGAACAGCTTTTCTCAAGCTCTGAATGGCAAGGGTGTGAAAGGTGACGCGAAGCTGGGCTACATGCGGCTGTTCGGAAAATGCAGCAGGCGACATCTCTCCCAGACCTTGGCGGCCTCTTCACGAGGCTGTGCATCTTGACTGTTGGTGCCGCTAAATCGGAGGGATTGGCGGATTTCTACGCGATTGTAATTTCGAAACTTAATCTCCAGACTCCGGCTGGAGAATTTAGGTTTGAGATATGAAATTTAGAACCCCGCAGACTCATGTAAGTAATAGTTTCGGCGTTGTAATTATGTATGGGTGTTTTAATGCTGATTGAGATTATTGAATGTTATATGTGATAGTAAATTGTTAAATGTGCCACGTCAAAATGTTAATTGTACGTCAGTGATCTGTTCGGTATATTTCAGAAAACGGCAAACAAAGAACCGAAGGAAAATTGTGTTCTTTCTTGGGTACGAAGCAGCAGATGCCAATAAACCGCAATGACTAGCGGTGGTAAAGATTAAATATACGGTTAGATTAATCAACAGTTGTATGAGTCTTATTTGATACAGTTCAGTTTCCATCAGTACCTTTTCAATAATCTTGTTAGAATATTCTTGGTTCGAAATTTTTGAAGTTCAAAAACTTATGTAAGATTTCAAGATACAACCATCTTTAAACAGTCAGCTGCCGTAAGTGCACTCACTCTGCCTGAGTTATCCTGCTGACAACTTCGCACCTAAAAACCACTGCTCCGTGATGGTGCTCACATAGTTATCGAAAAACTCAGCTCAAATGTGAGCTTAGACGCCGCGGTAAAGGAACCACGAGGAACAAGGCAGATTTGATTTCTTCGTTGCGTGGTGTATTCGAAGAAGAGGGGATTGATTTTGATAGATGGGCCACGTTTGTGCAATGCACGGACGCCGTCGAAATTACTGCTGATAGTATATCAGCTGCCGTCAAGTTAGCGCTAGTCTATTCGGTCAATCATCTGCCTCTGAACTAGCCAAGTTAAAAAGAATAGAGAAAGAGGCAACCAGAGCCGGGTTAGAAGCAGAGGCCAAAATAATGCTAGAAAACCGGGAATTAGATAAAAAGATGTCTGAGCTAGCAAGGGCAAAGGGAGATGCTTGAAGTCACAGAGGCTATAGAAATTTCAAGAGCAAGAGAGCTATTTAAGCATGAAGGTAATGCAGTTGAAACAAAAATAACGAGCGAACCAATACGGAACCAAAACGGGGTAGGTCGAACTCCAGTGGCGTCTAATATTTATCTGTGCGGACGGCTGACAGTACTTGTCATCCACAGGGTGGAAAGTCGTCCGTATAACGAGACTGCAATGTTTGCAAGGTTGTTACGGTAAGAGAGGGAAATAACTGCTGGTTTAAGGCACCTGCCACCTGTTGAATTATCCAAATTTGGAGGCGACGCTACTGAGTTTCACATTTTCTCAAGGTATTTGATTTGAAGATTGCTTCGAAGCTATCTACTGACGAAGACGAGTTGTTTTATTTATAGCAAAATATGATCCCAGGGAGCAAGCCACATAGCATCGTTACAGCCTGCTTAACCTGGATAACGGTTACGATATTTGTTGGATCAGTCCGAAAACCTTTTTCAGTTAAAACCAGCCGATATCAAAGGATAATATCACTTTGCACTTCAACCAGGGGGGGTCATTCCGCCTCTTCAACATGGGCAAACAGTGTGACAAGCGATAGCAACGTTTACAACTGACAGTCATCATCTGTGTTTAGCGCATTGATCACGAGCCACCTAACCGACTAGCACCAATCAGCATCTAGTGTGCCTGGACGCTGATTGGCCGGTTAGTGATGACGACAGAGGGGGGCAGTTGTTTGTTTACATTTCAATGGGCAGGCGCCATGCTGGTTCGCTGCGTTAAAAGGCCCCACCGACCCCGTGGCTCCGTTCGTGGCAGGCTGTGCTCATTCGAATTAAAATATTGTGTTGCATTATTTAGTGGCATAAAGGAAGATTGAGATTGTAAGTGTTGATTTAATTCAAAATACTAAAAGTACGCGCCGCCAGAGCTTCGAGGAGCGCCAGAAACAGCGGGAAGCGGAGCTGCTGGCCGACGAGCAGGAGGCTGAGCGGCAGAAGCAGAGGGAGGAGGAGGTGGCCCGCCAGTGGCACGAGGCCGTCCACCATGCGCAGCCGGTCCGCCGCTACCGGCCGGTGCGCGTCCAGCCGTCTGACATGCCCATCACTGAGCCGCGCAGCCCCAACTGGGCGCGCAACAGCTCGCGCGCCAGCCACCGCAGCCAGTGACCCGCCGCGTAGGGAGTGATCCGCCGCGTAGGGAGTGATCCGCCGCGCAGCGAGTGATCCGCCGCGCAGCGAGTGAGCCGCCGCGCAGCGAGTGAGCCGCCGTCCGCAGCGAGTAAGCCGTAGCTTTATAGATGTCGGTGAACTTGGACGGAGCGAGCGCGCCCGGCCAGGCCGGCGGCGTCGCGTAGTGTGACACGTTGTACTATATAACCCCGAGTGAGTGCGGACAATCAGTGTGCGAAGTGACGGACGAGTGGCCATGTTGTTGTTGTTGTTGTTGTTGTTGTTGTTGTGTTTCCTCCTGGGCGCGGCTACGAGGCCGCGCCATAGCCCCGGAGGGGCTCCTTCTGGCGGAGGTAGCCCGCGGCCTTGAGCCCGCGGCCAAGGCCGCGACGACGTCCGCGTCCCTCTTCGCTGCTGTCGGCGGCGGGTGGATCGTATTGTATTGTATTGCACACTTCATCCGACCACTTCCACTTAATTCGTAAAGTACAGAGTACAGTACGATAGGGCTACTCTAGGGTCGTCATCATACAAGATAGCAACGCGATTTCTCTTGTCAAGCTAAAAGTAGGTACACAATGCCCAGTAGGCAGAGGCGGGGCCCCGCCAGTCACGGGCACCGCAGGAGCACGTGCCCCGGGTGTCCGCCCCCTCTCTGCAGACTAAGCAGCGAGAGGCTGGGCAGTCCCTCTCGCTGCATCCGGCGCAGGTGGTTGTTGGCCGTCGTCCGATGCGGTGTAGATAGGATTTTGCCCGTCCCCAGTGACCGGCGCGCAACTGATGAACGTTGACCGCAGCGTCACGATCGTCACCGGGGACGGGCGTCGGTAGGCGGTACCCCATGATTTCGCGGAAGAGCCCCGCCGGCCAGCTCAGCCCCTACCAGGGTCCGGTCGTCAGCTGGATCGTCCTCCTGTGGAGGGCCGAGGCCTCCCCGGCCAGAGCGTCCGCCCGCTCATTTCCCGGCAGGCCGCAGTGGGGGGGGGGGGGGGGGGAGGGGCACCCACTGAAGGTGCAGCGATCGGCCGCCGCTTCGCACCGCCAGGAGAGCGGCCCACAGGTGCGTACCATGTGCCGCAGGACCGCAGGCGCACCGACTACGTCCGCCATGGCCAGTGCGCTGAGCCCCACCGTCCGCCAGCCGGTGACCCTGGTGAGTCGGGAGGGAGCGTGGGCTTCGCTCACCACCCTCGGGGGGGGGGGGGGGGAGGGGGGGTCTCCCGGTGGCGGGGAGGCGGCCGCTGCAGCTGTGGTGTGGATTTTGTGTGAACAGCGGTATGGATGGTATGTGGACGGCGGTATTGATGTTTTGTGAAGAGTGAAGTATATCCTATGTGGGTTGAGATGTGGACGGTGGTGTGGATGTAGAGTAGCGGTGAGAGCCTTGGCCGGCTGTGAGATCGGGCAAATCACATACAGCGATTTGCCAGAATCCGTCTGGTGAACTTTGCCATCCCATAACATTAACAGTTTTGATCATATTTCAATTTTCTTAATGGCATCAAATGCACCATTTAATTGCTCCTTGAAAGACATCTTAATTGTAACAATCGGCCGCCAAACGAAGTAACAAAGCGTCAAAAAGTGGGAGAGCGAACGCATTAAGCTGAGACTGGCGGCCCGCTGGCCTGCCGAGTGCCCCTCTTCTACGTCACTTTTTTATTTTGATGACGTCACCGCGGCTGCCGGCTGCCAACGGCTGCCAAATATTGCACCTTCCAGTTGTCACCACTTTTTCGGCCGGAGTGTTCTACCTGGTTTATACAGCCTTGACTTCAACCCACGAAATGTAAAAAAAAAATTGGCTTGTGTAGCCGCCGAGTCAGCGATTCGTCATAACTAGAGGTCTACTGGGGCGGCTAGCCCCACGGACGGCTGTACACTACGGCTAATGGGGCGGGCCGGTCTGAAAAACCTCCATAACTTGGCCACGGCTACGGCTGTGGTCTAGCTGAGCTTTTTTAATCATACTTCCAAAAGCAACAGTTCCCTGAATATAACTTAATATGTTGCTGTAGTGGTCAGACACAAAACAAAAATCAATATTTTACCACATTACAATGCCACAGATAAATGAGAATTATTGATAACCTTCACTGAAATAAAGATCAAGACAGCTGACTATTGACATCGCCAAGGAGACGTCTAACGACAGCCATCAGGTCAGTCAGGTCCAGTCAGGTGAGAAAGTGTGAACCAAATGTGCAAGGGCGCCGCCACCTTCCAAAAGTTTGGGGGACAGAGGCATTCTGAAGTTGATTCTTTCCATGCAACGCCCATAGGTGGTGTTACAATCTGAAAATGTGGGGGGGGGGGGACACATCCCCTGTGGCGGAGCTCCTGCAAATGTGAGGTGAACAAAATATAGTATTTGAATTTGTATTTTCCATTACTAATGTCACTGTCTATCAAATATCAGACAAAGTTGTGGATTAACCAGGACTGAGAATGAGCTGAGGAGTAAGGACTGAGGAGGGACTGACATGAGGAACATCTCAATTACATAGTTAGCTCGCAAATATCATAATCCAATTTAAAACATTGAATTGCTGGTGGCAAGCTGTACAGCTCACCTCATCCACCATCCTGATGCAACTTTTCTTTAAATCATATTTCCTTACTGTAAGAGCTAAGTAGGGACTGTAGAATATTTCTTAAATAAATGTGGCATGAACAGTCAACAGACAAATTTTGCCTCTTCAACACATACCAGGTAGTCATCCGGCGATTTTACTGCTCCGTACGTAAGCGCGTGACGTTACAGGTTTTCACGGATTCAATGCGCCATCGCCCGTAATGCTTTTTATGCGGTATAAATTTAGGTTCTTTTTCTAGGCCAGAGGAGATGAAGCACTGCAACAAAAAACATTCGGTAGAGCAACTATTTTTATACTGACGAGCCAGCAATCGTATTTTTTCTGGCTCTTACCACCGGCCTAATGCAGCCTGTAATTAAAGCAAGTCATGCAAATCGAAGCAAGTGGGCAAGAACACTGCCAAGAATAGCCAAGACATGTTGGGCCTTGAACTGCCTACTGAACACATTTCGCCCAGAAGCGCCAAGAACACTGCGCCAATAAAGTGCACCACAGCTTCCTCAGCTGTCACGTCAGTGGTAGTCTTTGACCAATGCACTCTGAAAGGATGACATCCCCCGGCTTCAACACATGGTGCACGTTTTGATATTGCGACGATTGCTGACTATTCCATGCTTTTCAGTGTCCATATCTCTCAAATGCTTCCAGATTGGTCAAGAGACTCGTCAGTACCTCTAAAACATAGAGAAAACCTGACCAACGAAGGAAATATACTGAGCTGTTGCTTTCCGCTGATCGGTTCAGGGTAATACAACAACGGGTAGAACATTCCAGAAGGAATGTAACGCCCAAATGAAATAAGACTACATATATTTTTTTCTGGTATTTTTTTATTATTATAAATTAAAGGCATTGTTTGCTATCAATAGCTTGTATTTCCATACTTATATCTGTATTCCAGCATTATTATATTATTATTTATTATTAGATATTATATTCAATGCCAGCAAATATACGAAGTAGTATTCGAAGTAGTGTATATTTCAGTACATGCATTTGGAAGCGGTCATAAGCAAATATACGAAGCAGTAGTCGAAGTAGTGTATATTTCAGTACCTGTAGTAGCATTTGGAAGCGGTCAAGCAACTGACGAAGTAGTAGTCTAAGTAGTGTATATTTCAGTACCTGTAGTAGCATTTGGAAGCAGTCGGCGGTCGTTCCGACATTGATTAACGTCTAAGCCCATGTAATCCCTTTGCGCCCGGAATATCGAAAAATGATAAATAGAACAGTTGTAGCCAAGGCGTGTAGCTATCTGATCCAGAAGTAGGATTTAAAATATCTACCATAGGTTACGAGCCAGCTTCGTCTGAAAATCATCGATATATCATGGGAACCCTATGGTGTAGTAGGTTTTAACGCCCAAACGCCCGAGTGAACCCAACCGTTACTGGTGGGGTTAGATCGGTTGGCTGACGCAATTCAAGGCCATAGAGACTAGATAGACCCGTCCGGGGTAGGCACCGAAATGCGTGATGTCACGGGCACGTGACCTCACATGCTCCCTATTCAAATAGTGTTAAATCGGCCTACTTTCGCGTCCTACCATTTGCGGTGCCAGAGAGATCAATTGAGCACTAAATGATAGATTGAAACGTCCTCTACAGCTCGCTTTTGGGACATGTTCTCCTAAATTGCAAGGGTTTGCCGCTAGACGATGTCAAAGCGAGGCATGCAACCGAGCGAGGCCCATGTCCATATAAGGCAATGTTTGGATTTTGGCCACTGGGAACTGTCGCTGGATGCTGTTTTTGGTTGAAGTGCGAATTTTTTATTATTTCACCTGGTTGTTGATGAAGTAAGGTGACTTGAAGATACTTTGTAGTAGTATCTATCAAATGAAAATTTTTACATCTGGATTACACTTGTTTCACCTACAATTATGTTGAAGATCGTCGAGTGACGAATGCGCCACCGTAAATAAATATGGCGGCCGCGCCGGTCGAAGGCGTAATTCTTTTGGTAGACCGAGAAGTGCCACGAGACGGTCTACGAAAGGAAATACGCTTCTCCCGATTCGGCCACCCCATTGGTGGAAATCGAGCTGGAAAGTGACGCCATGGGACAGGGTGGACACGTTACGGAGATAGCCATGACACCCCCCCCCCCCCTGGACGCAATTGAGAAGCAACTACCGCCGGATGTCGGCATACGAGAAAAGATGGATGCCATTTTCGAACCAAAAAAAACTTGTCATCCCGGAGATCTTCGAAGGGCAGGAAGAGGCCGCCAAGATCATCAAAACGATCGACGACGGCTTCGGCGTACTAAACTCGCGTCGGCGGTACGCGGACAAACCTCTCCAATGAGGCCTGGAGGTGAACTGGCGGGACGCACTACACCGGCTGGAGGAACTGATATTGGCGGCGCGGGTCGAGACAGGAAGACCCTCATCCCATTCCAGCAGGGGTTTGTGGTCGTTCCGCTCGACCCTGGCCCTGTACGGGGACATGAAGAATGTGGACGGCTTCCAGTTCCTGCTGACCACGCTGCTCAACCAGGATGCGCTGGAGTCGCTCTTCAGCTCGATCCGCACCAGGTTCGGAGCAAATGTGAACCCGTCTCCAACCGAGTTCCTCTACCGCGTGCGCCTCCTGTTGATAGGCGCAGCCCCAGTCAATTTGTCATGATGTCACTAATTCTACAGCGAGCCGGCTTTAGCATGGTGGCCTATGGGAAAACAGGTGGTATTCGGGTTGCAATTTCAAGCATTTCTAAAATAGTTCGTGTAGCAGATGATACATAAATATGATGCCAAAGGCCTTGCCTATTCATATCTAGGGTCGTTTTGGCAAAATTAAGTCAAATTTTTGCCCAATAAATTGTTCTATGGAACCCTGTACGCCTTCCAATAGGGGTCACTTTCAGCTTATCTGACGGTAATAAGCGTCAGATTTCGCCTTTATTAACGGTGGGTCAATACCGCCAATCAGCACACCCGCGTAAGCGAAGGTGCCATACAGGCTTTTGCTACCATGGCAACCACAGCGACTCAACTAATCCAACAACTGGCAAACATGGTTGATTTCTTAGTATGAACTATATTGTTTGAAATATTCAATGTCTGCCTCACTATTTTGCAACAATACAAATAAAATGGAAATTTAGTTCTGTTATTAATTCACTCTTTGAATTCAGTACGCCAGCATTTGTCTATTTTTGTAACAATATAATGTATACATTTTGATGCACTGAGAGTATACTAAAAACATGTGGTATAAAACCTAGAATCTAGTGAGGAATTGCTGACGTAGGAATGAGACAACCTGTTCTATAGTTTTTTTTTATTATTACCCGGACCGGCCTATAGCCATTTCCCGGGTTTGGGAAATTACTTCTGGCAATTTGCCAGGCAAAGAGTTACGTTAATCGGTTTATGTGGACTCTAGCAAGCAAGGGAATAGGGTAGCTATTTTACGTTAATTAATTACGTTAACCGGTTTATGTAAACCCGGAAAATTTATTGTTCAAGTAAATATAATATCTAACATTACGTTAAGTATTTCGTTCAAGGTCAAATATAATATCTATCATTACGTTAAGTATTTCGTTCAAGGTCAAAAATAAGTCAAACACGAGACGCACATGCATACATATTTGTATTACAGTACACTTGTACAGTGTCAGTGTTGATGGAGCCGTGGGGGTGCCGTCATTGCCACAACGGGAGACTGTTGCCAGTCTCCCTGGCTCCGGCGCCTCGGCGAGACCTGGTTGTGGGGTGTATTTAGCTGGGCGAAAAGTCCTGAATAACAAACCCAGCGTCTAAGGCAAAGGGGAAAAAACCTGCGCGGTGGGCCAAAAATGCGCAAGGCCAAAAACCCCTGTTATATTTGATTAGCTAAACGTGTTTGGTAGAGATAATCTAAGAGGAGACCTATCAATTCAGGATAACTATCACCTAACAGTGTTTGAAGATTTAATGTGATGCCATTTTGTTGTGTGTAATTAATAATGTTCTGTCGTTTATCGTTGTGTACTGGGCAAGTAATAAGTAAGTGCTTGATTGTGTAGCGCGGATAACCTGGGCAATGTTGGCAATTTGGTGGCGGGAGATTCTCCATAATATAATAATGAGTATTTTTTGTATGACCGAGACAGAGGCGCGCCAATATTACCCCCTTCTCTCTACAATTCTGGTGACTAGATATAAAATGTTGGACTTTTGGCTTGATTGGATAAAGATGAAAATGCGGAGCGGCGTCCCACTCGCTCTGGCGCAGTATGCTAAGTTGAAAATTAATATAATTTAACGTCTGATACTGGGCTTGGAAGTTGGTTTACTGAAGGTAATTCTAGGCTCAATTTCGCAAGTCTGTCGGCTTCCTCGTTTCCCGGGATACCTGCGTGTCCTGGGATCCAGAGGAATTTAATACTATTGTTTTTACTGTTTAAATACTTGATAAGCTGTCTGATTTTAAATACTATCGGGTTTCTACAGTCACTAATCGAGGAAATGGCCGTGAGCGAGGCGGACGAGTCTGTGCAAATGACTACTTCCTTAAGTTTTTCTTTTCTGACATATATTAATGCTAATAAAATGGATGACAATTCCGCTGTGTATACGCTATTTATGTCGGGAAGTCTAAAGTTATTGCTAACTGTGTTTGTGTAGAATGCACCACCGGTTCGGCCGTCGCTTCGAGAGCCGTCTGTGTATATGTATGTGTATGTGTTGTGTTGTGCTTTGTGTTCGTTGAAGAGTGTGTGTGTGTCTCTGCCGCCGTGACTGTGTTTTTGTTGTGTGTGAAGAGGCGGTGTGTGTCTGGTGTTGTGTCGAGCCAGTGAGATGTGAGTGGTGGCGTTGGCATTGTGTTGATGTGTGGAATGTTGAATAGTGCGAGTGTTTGTCTGATTCTGTGACTGATGAGTGGGTGTCGTTTTTGTAGTAGTGTTTGTCGTCTTGTGGGTGCGGGGTGATTTAAGATGTGGAATGTTGGGCGTGTGGGGTGTGAACTTGCTCTGGTGTAGAATCTAAGTAGTGTGTATTTGCGTCGGCGGCAGAGTGTGGGAATGTTTGTGTCGATGTGTAAGTTTGTGGTGTTGGTGGTGCGGCAGGCTCCAGTCACGATCCGCAAGGCAGCGTTTTGGACAGTTTGCAATTTTTTAATTTGTTTGGAACATATGTCATCAAATAAGAATGCGTTATAGTCCAGTACTGGGCGTATCAGGGAAGTATATAGTTGGAGAAGAGTGGCACGATCTGCGCCCCACTCTCGACCAGCCAATGACTTCATAATATTAATTCGTCTCGTACATCTCTGCACTAAATCATTGAAGTGTGGGATGAACGAGAGACGTGTGTCTAGCGTTATTCCCAGATACTTGAATGATTTGACGAAAGGGATAATTTGATTGTTATATTTTAATGGAATGTAGGGTTCCACATATGCAGGTTTCTTTGAAAAAAATTAGAGATGCAGATTTACTTGGAGAAATTTCGAGACCCCATTGGTCGCACCATACCTTTATATCAATGAGTACTAGTTGTAACATTTTGCTGGCTTGATCGACACTCGGGTGCGAGAACCACACCGCCAGGTCATCAGCGTACATTGCAAATTTAAGACCTTTGTCGATCTTGTTAATATTACTGAAAATGTCGTTAATCATAATTAAAAATAGGGTCGGGGAGAGGACCGATCCCTGTGGGACACCGTGGTCCTGATTTTGATTTGGAGAATATGTGTTGCCGCACCTTACATTAAAAGTTCTATTTTCTAAAAAGTTTTGGATAAATTTAGCGAGTCGACCTCGAATTCCGGCCTTATGGACCTTTACTAGAAGTGCAGTCTTATTGACTCTGCCAAACGCAGCTCTCAAATCAAGAAAGAGGGCAACTGTGACTTCTCTCCCTCGAAAGCCGCGCTGGACAGAGTCGATAAGACCAACTAAATTGTCCGCAGTGGAGCGACCAGGTCGAAAACCACTTTGTGTGGGGAAAGTAAATTATTTCATTCAATGTATGTCCTGATGCGTCCATTAACCATGCGTTCGAATAGTTTACATGCACAGCTAGTTAGAGAAATAGGGCGATAGCTAGCGGGAGAAGATTTAGGTTTGCGAGGTTTAAGTATAGGAATTAGCGTACTATTATGCCAAGATTCAGGGAAAGTGCTATCAAACCACATGGTATTGAAGGCTGTTAGTAAGTTGGTGAGACCAGTTTCTGTCAAGTTTTTAAAGAAAGAGTAATCAATTTGATCTGGCCCTACAGAAGTTTTACCACATTTACCGATAGCATACGTTAACTCGGAGTTGGTAAAAGGAGAGTTATAGATTTCTACGTTATTAGAGTCAAAGCTAATAGATTGGAATTGATCATTAAGTTGGTTAGTAAAAGTTGGTGTACATTGTTGTGTTGATATGTTAGCGTAGTGTTGTGCAAATTGTGTTGCCACCTCTAGGGGAAGCGTGTAAGATGTGTTGTGTATTTGTAAGTGTGGGATTTTGTATGACGGTGGTCTTTTATTTGAAAACGATTTAATTAATGTCCAAATTTTTGAGAGGGAGGTAAATCGATTAAAGGTAGATGAGAATTCCTGCCAAGATTCTTTTTTTGCTTTGTCAATGATTGTTTTAGCCAAAGAGCGAGTTTTCCGTACTTCGTGTTCGTTTTCTGCAGTTATACAAGCTTGGAATTTCCGAAATGCTCTTTTCCGGAGGGCGACCGCTCTCTGGCATTCTGTGTTCCACCACGGGGCAGTACGCTGCCTCGGGTGGTGTTGTGTGTGTGCGCGTGTGTGTGGAATGTGTTGGTGAGCTGATGTGAGAATAGTGTTAATGTCGGTCTGGGAGTCTGCGGGGTGACTAGTGTCAATGTGTTTTTGAAAGGAGGACCAGTCGGCTTTGCGAAGGTTCCATCTAGGCAGGGAGTAAAAATTTGTCTGTCCTGAAGGGACTTGTAGTTCTAAGTGAATTGGGAAATGATCGCTAAAAAGAGGGTCTGATTGTGCGTTAAATGTAAAAAGAGTCGCGATGCGTGGTGTGGCGAAGGCGAGATCAATGGCGCTGTAAGTCACCTCGCCTCCTGACTGGTGTACGTGTGTGGGTGATTGGTCGTTAAGGAAGACCAAATTATGCCGGTCCAGTAGGTCCAGCATAATTTGGCCTCGGCGGGAATCACGGAGGCAGCCCCACGCCCGACTATGCGCGTTGAAATCGCCCATAATCAGACATGGGGTGTTAATATTTGTAATAAGCTGGGAAAGAGAATCAATGTCTATGTCCTCGGTAGGACGGAAATAAATTGAGAAAGAGTTAGTTCTAGCTGAGCGATTTTAATATTGACGCAGACTGCGTCTAAGGTTGTTTGAAGGTCGATTTGGTGATGCAAAAGTTGGTTTGAAATAAGCAAAGCCGAGCCGCCTCGGCGCGGTGATGCATTTACGTTATTTGTGTAGAGACTATAGCCGGGGATTTTAAGAGTATAATTATTAAAGTCGGCGTCAATGAAATGGGTTTCCTGAACAGCGGCTACTAACGGATTATTATTTAAGACATAATGTTTGAATTGCCCCCAATGTGATATTAAAGATCTAACATTCCATTGGAGGACGAATTCAGTTTGATTTTGGTTCATCGGGAGTTGCTATTCTGACCGCGCCTTGCGGTCGCTCGTGTCCGTCTCCGGCGGGGTGGTCGGGTCCGTTCAGGGAGCTGGCCAGGGCGGGAGGGAGACAGAGACCGGGAGGAGGCGCGGGAGGGCGGAGAGCGGTAGCGAGCGGGGCGGGGCTGGGAGGTGGGGACCCGGCTTCCAAAAGCACGGATGAGGGACGCATCGGTCTCCTCCGCGGAAGAGTCCCCGGAGTCTTCCCCCGAGGCCTCGACCGCTGACTCCGCCTGATGTTCGGCGGGGGTGGGAGTTTGTGCCGCTTGGACACGGCCGGAGTCCTGGAGGGACTCGGCTGACGAAGGGCAGTGCCCGCTCGGGTCTGCCGTCGGTGACGTCACACTGGGCCGCTCCGGCGGAGCTGCCAGCGGCACCAGGGGGGACCCACGTGGGGCCCGACGGGGCGGGAGTGGCGGCCAGGCGCTGGGGGCTAGCTCTGGGATGGGAGGGGCGGCGGGGCCCGCCCGGCGGGTTCGGGTCTCCTCGACCCAGGCCGCTCGGGCAGGGCAGTCCCGGAACCACGCTGGGTGGGGACCGCCGCAGGACACGCACAGCAGGGCTGCGGTGTCACCACCGACACAGTCATCTGTGTCGTGCGACTGGGCGCACTTGCCACAGGTGGAGTGGCTGGCGTGACAGGTGGTGTCCGAATTTCCAGCAGGCACGGCACTGCTGGGGACCCGGGGTCCACGCCTTTACGGTTACAGTAATGTAGCCGCAATAAATCCGGTCGGGGAGGACCAGTCTCCTGAACCGGAGCCGCACCATGGGGTTCGGACCGGGCCTCTTCGACCCCATCCTGACCACCTCGGTCACTCCCTGAGACGCGAGCTCGAGGAGGAGCACGGTCTCTGTCAGCGTGCTGACGTCCGGGGAGTAGATGAACCCTTGGCAAGAGTTCATGCGGTCGGGTGCAGACACCTCGCATGGCCTGTCCATGAAGGACTTCAGGGCCATGATGGCGTCAGTCTGCTGACCAGATCTGGTCTCAATCAGCAGAGCCCCTGAGCGGATGGTGCGGGCGCTGTGGACGTCTCCGCAGAGCGCCACCAGGCGGCGGCGCACTGCGAAGGGGTTGGCGTGTCTCATTGACCCGCCGTCCTTGCGCTGGACCAGCAGGAGTGCCGGTCCGTCCGGGGGAGAGGTGTCCGGCGGGAGCCGAGCACCGGGACGGCCTGGCTCCTGAAGGAAACCAGGGGGGGACCCCTGAAGGGGGTCGGGGGGATGGGAGTCCGGCGACTGCTAGGCCCCTGGACGGGGCCCCTGAGGGGGGCTGGGAGGGGGACCGTCCAGGGGGGCGCGCGGTCGCGCGCCGGGGAACCCCGGAGGGGGGGGGGGGGGGGTAGCCATCGTCGTGGCTCAGGAGGGGATAGGATGGGGGCTAACTGGTTACGTTAACTTGCCACACACGACAGAACGTGTTGGCAACTGCAAATTAACTTCCCAAGACTGGAGGGGACCTAAGCCGTGGAGGAGGCCTATTGCCAATAACAAATTTGTATCTAATGAATCTACCTACTTAAAAATATCTAAAGTCTACCTATCTAAGGGTCTACAACCCTGCCACACGCACGTGGTCAGGGTTCCGCACCCGGAAGCGGTGGAGGGCTGGCGAAGGCTGGCTGGTAGTCGTCCCAGGTCCGATGTCGATGAAAGGATGTTCTATAGTCTTGGAAGGCGTCTCGCCAGCCGCATCGCGACAGGCGCCGGTCCGCCCAGCCCCAATCAATTTGCCTGGCAACACTTGAGCCCTGACGTCACCAATTCTACGAGTCTGCCTTAGCATGGTGGCCTATGGGAAAATAGGTGGTATTCGGGTTGCCATTTCAAGCATTTCTAGAATAGTTCGTTTAGCAGATGATACATAAATATGATGCCAAAGGCCTTGCCTATTCATATCTTGGGTCATTTTGGCAAAATTGAGTCAAATTTGTGCCCAACAAATTTTGTATGGAACTCTGCACGCCTTCCAATAGGGGTCACTTTCAGCTTATCTGACGGTAATAAGCGTCAGATTTCGCCTTTATTGACGGTGCGTCAATACCGCCAATCAGCGCACCCGCGGAAGCGGAGGTGCCATGCAGGCTTTTGTTACCATGGCAACCAGCGGTACTCAACTAATCCAACAACTGGCAAACATGGTTGATTTCTTAGTATGAACTATAATTTTTAAATATTCAATGTCAGCCTCATTATTTTGCAACAGTTAAAATAAAATGGAAATTTAGTTATGTTATTATTTCACTCTTTGAATTCAGTACGCCAGCATTTGTCTGTTTTGTGAGAATATAATGATACATTTTGATGCACTGAGAGTATACTAAAAACATGTGGTATAAAACCTAGAATCTAGTGAGAAATTGGTGACGTAGGAATGAGACAACCTGTTCTATAGCCTTGAGCGTGCCGGCCATGGGCGCAACCACGTCCAAAAAAGTGGTACGGACAAATTGGCGTTGAGGGCGCCATCGCCAAAAAAAACTCGCAATATCACAAATGTGTCATTTTTTAAGATGTGTATGTATGCAATGTATGTACCTGCAATCTACTGTAGTACTGAAGAATAATGCATCCATCCCCATAATCAATATGAGACCGCTGGCGGATCCAGCCTCTCCGGGGGGGGGGGGGGCATCTTTGTGGCAAAAAAGCACCTCAATGTTTTCCCTCCGCGGATTTGGGCCGGTCGCCTTATTTTGGTATTCGAGCTTAAGAAATTCACCTTTTTTCGGAGAGAAGAAAAAACAACACAAACGCGATATTCCGTACCACATATAGCTAATAATAACGTGTATCTCATACCAACTCGCAGGGGCGTCGCCGATACTTTTTTAGTTGGTGGTTGGCTGAAATGGAAAAATAGCCCCCATTTTTGTCTGCGTGATTTGTAATGTAGATTTTCATGTTAAGGCGGCCGCACACTACGCATTCGGCGCCCGATATCACTGCGAAATTCCGCCTCGGAAAATCGCGGCGATACTGCTGAATATCGTCCTTGTTCCGGCGGATTCGGCGCTGTCTGCTCGCGAGATTCCGCCCCGCCGACCTACAGCATGTCGCAACCTGTGCCAGTCCCAAGGTAAATTAATGATGGCCATTTTTCGACGAAGATGTAAGTTTAGAACCACGAAACTTTTAGATAATAAATTTCACAGCGGCAAGAGCATGCTGTGCAAAATTTGTACCTCTGTCTTGCATATATTCGCCACTGTTAGCCTGATCAATTTTGTTGTCCGCGGCGTTCAGTCGCGGAAAAAAGCTTGTTCGTATCAGCTTTTTTCCGCCGGTCCGCAGAAGGCCGGCCAACGACATTCGTCCACGATTTTTTATTTCGGCTGACGCGAAGGCGGAAAGTCGCTAAGGATGCGCGGAAAGTCGTAGCGATATCGCGACCTCCGCGCGCCGAATGGCCTAGTGTGCGGCCGCCTTTATAGTAGGTACTTGTTATTTAGCGCCGCCAAGCAGCGCGATTTTGTTACGTGTTTGCCTGATAAAACCCAGAAATATAAGCGGTGGGCCCCAGGGCCTTGCAGAGGATGAGAAGGTAAAAATGTTATTAATTAGATGCAGCGTTGCGACGAACCTGAGACAATGACGATGGCTTCGTTATGACGATGTCCACCGATGCGGCCACCGACGCACGCGAAGCGGCGTGACAATTTGCATTTTAGGGCGTGAAAACGAAATTTTCATTTTGGAACCAGACCGTGATTGGCCCTAGGTAACCCCTTTTCCTGGTTGCACATCTCGGTATGACAAATATTGAAATGAAGGTAGTTTTTGCATATACCTACATTAGCCTCGGATAGTAAATCACGATGGCCGGTGGCAGTCAACGTTCAATAGTACCTACATATGCTAATAATAACTGTATACATATGTACCGAACTGTAACAAACAACTGGTAACGGTGCAAATGGTTTGAAAGCAGCAAGAGGCAGAACCACTTTTCCGCGCATAAATGGTCCCTGTGGATCTGGAGGAGCATGGTGAGAGTTGGCTTGGGGTCCTGGCCTAGTCCCCACTATTAGCTCTTCGCTCCAGAAAGTTGGGCACCGCTGGAACAGCTTCCGGGTGCCGATGTCCGCGTCTTTGCGTTCGCATCGCCTTTTTCGGAACTCGGCAGAACATGTAGCTAAACATGTAGCCCGCTTGAAAATTAATATTTTATGAAGGGATTGGTCCATGTACCCAGCAATTACCGACAAGGAGAGAGAAAGACTCTGGCAGACACTTAATGAAATTCATCTGTCCATTTTCCAAATTTGTATAAGCAATTGCGAAACTTGTGTCATGCCGCGAAGCGGCGCGAAATTTTCCGCTTTTTGACTGGATGGCTGGATTTGGACTGCTGCAAAGACAATTTGTACGATTTGCGATAAATTGGGAACGCGCGGGGGGGGGGGGGCATACTTGTATTCAATGCCCCCGCCCCAGATTCCTGTGGCAGGGGGGGGACAGTTGCCCTTGATGCCCCCCTGGATCCGCCAGTGTATGATACCATGGGGGCGGTTTTGCTTATTGTCCGGTAGGGCACTTTTTCTCCTCCATGGGGGCGGCATTTGCTCCTAAGGAAGCCCATTTTCCGACTTAGTGAACGCCTGTTCTTCCCAATGGGTGGCGGCATTAGCTGCTTATGGACAATTTGTATTTGTCCAATTTAGAGGGCGCCTGCTGTACCCCGTGGGGCGGCATTTGCTTATTGTCCGGTAGGGCGCCTGTTCTGCTCCATGGGGGCGGCATTTGCTTCTAGTGGCGCCTATGCTGTTCCTAAGTCGCCATTTACTTCTAAGAGTGCTAATTGTCCGATTCCTAGGAGTGCCCGTCAGTGGCGTGCGCAGAAATTCACAAAGGACTAGGTCATTGCCTGCAGGAATAAGGGGCGCCATCAATATTGGCGACAATTTTGCAGGGGGCGCCTCTCCTTCCGCACCGTAAAGAAGGAGAGCCCCCCCCCCCCTGTCACTAGCCGGAGGGGCGCCGTCATGAGCGGAGAGGGGCAGTCACTGACCGGAGAGGCGCCGTCACTGACCGCAGGGGCGCCGTCACTGGCCGAAGGCGCAGGGGCGCCGTCACTGGACGGAGGGGCGCCGTCACTAGCCGGAGGGGCGCCGTCACTGGCCGGAGGGGCGCCGTCCCGGGCCGGAGGGGCGCCGTCACGGGCCGGAGGGGCGCCGTCACAGGCCGGAGGGGCGCCGTCACTGATCGGAGGGGCGCCAGCTTTGCATGGGCGCATTGGGTCCAAAAGACCAGGTCATGTCCTGAATTACCGTGCTCTCTATACGCCACTGGTGCTTGTCCTGTTGGCGGTGTTAATTGCAACAACAAAAAATGGTCCGGGGGGAAGGGCGCCTCGGCCTCCGTCAAAAACGGTACGGACATTCCGTACTATCCGTATAGGTGGTTGCGCCCCTGGTGCCGGACGAGACTTCTCAGCGCAGCGCACACCGAGACCAGTGCTGTGTCTACAGAGCTCATGGTGACTGTCTACAGAGCTCGTGGTACCAACTCTCTGACTATGACGTCACGACCGTCAGCGGTATCACTCTCGCACCATCGGCCGATCCCGAGAGCGCCGCCGCAGAGTCTGATGCCGCCGTACCTGCAGAACTGCTCAGCGAGATCGGCGTCCGGTGGATCAGCTCGTTCAGCCGGGGTAATCTTACCGTCCCGTCAGAACAGTGGCTGAACAACTTCAAGGAGTTCGAGGTCATCTTCTGCACCCCCCACAACGGACAGGGCATGGCCCGGCGCAACGGAACTGTGGACCACCTCTCAAGAGCTCCAGGAGTGGTGAACAGCCTGGTCCAGACGCTGCGGTTCAAGTGGCCGCTCCTCGACAAGCGTGTCATCACCCTTTACGCATCACCCTCTACGCTTTTGGAGGTAAGGTCACTTGACCCGACCTGGTGACCTGACTTCAGTTTCTCACAATGTGGGTAACTGATGCACACATAGCCGTGCCATATTTGCTAAAGGTGGGCATCGTTAAAAATTATTGGATGGGTCATTGCACAATTAGCTCGATTGTCAAAATAACATTAAGTCAGATGACTCCTGTGTATTTGCGTGTACTGTACCCATGATTCGTTTCAGCTGACAATTAACTATCGTGTTACGTGGTCATGTTATTTCATGCGTATCAAATGTATAAAGTTAATTAAAATCAAATGTAGTTATATTTTCATAGTTATATATAAAATCTCATGTCCGGAAAAATGTGAATAATTGTAACACCTAAGCCTGCAATTTTTTTCTCGTGTAAACGGTACCGGCTTCGTTTTGCCCGAAATTTCCAACTTAATTTACATTTAATTTCGCAATAGATATAGCAAAGAGGCTGGAGATGGATATAATGCATTCGGCGCCACCATATTATGAAGTCTTTCGATGTAAAATTGTGTACAGAACTGTGTATCTATTTAAGGGGGCTCACATTATATGTCCGGCTAGTGTCACGCGATTCCGTCTCATCTTGAATCTAAGTTATATTGACGCATATATGCCGAACGATCATAATTAGTATTTATTTGCACAGGGAACGAGCCGGAGAACCGGAAGGTGTGCCACGTGTGCGAATTTGTGTTAAAAATTAGAGTATCTCCCAACACTACCGTCGTCGTCACAAGATCACCGATACCGACTCTCTGAAGTCCGTAAAAGAAGACATGAGGAAGTTCTCGAAAGAACTTTTGGGACGGTGCGTATCGCCCTTGCACCTCGTGTCTAAGAACTTCTTGGTCGTTTTGGCGACTAAAAAATGTATCAATGCTATGGATAATATTTTGTTTTCGTAGCTCCGCCCTTGGGACTTCCTGTTTTGGATTGATTAGGGTGCTAATATGTTACCAGAAGCCGCCCACTTCTCTTGATTACGGTGCACAAGAACGAATACTCATTGCACTCAGGTTTGGCTGTCTGGCAGAATCTATGCTAAATTTTTGGGATAATTTTACTGAAAATTGTACAATGTTCGTCAATTTAGTACATCAATCATGTCAACCTTATGACATATGAATCGTCGAGTTTTACTATTATGGTTTCGTCAATGTGCTGTCATGGAAAAACATGTAATGATGAATTGCAAATGTTTTCAGGAGACCGAAGATGCCGGACAAACTCGCGTACGCTCAATGCGGAGCCCAGGTCCGTCACCTGATGTTGCACATGAAACGACATCATAATGTGAAGGATCGTGCAGCAAGAAGAGATGGCAGCCCCGAGCACTGACGGATCCAGGGGGGGGGGGGGTAACCAGGCCATGCCCCCCACACCCCCCCCCCCCCAAAACCTGGAAGGAGGGGGGGCACTATGTCTTTTGCCCCCTCCCCCTTAAAAAAAACGTTAACAATTTATCGTAAAAAATGACTTTGCAGCAGCCAAAATCCAGCTATCCACAGTGAAAAATTGGATTTTTTTGGAAAACATGGCTCTTACCATCAAATCAGGCTCTTACCATAACCCGCGCGGCGCTGGGGGGGGGGGTAAATTTTACCCCCGTCCCGGATTTTCTCAATAACTTGAAAACTATGACAGGTATCGAAGTGAAACTTGTAGTACCTTATACTGCATCAATTATACGTCTTCTGTCACCATTGTATTGAAATTGGTGAAGTAGTTTGGGATAAATGACATTTAGTGATGTCATGTCATGGCATTTTTGGTGAAAAAAAGTAAAATGTTTGCAGAAATCGTAGAAAATAGAGTTTTGAAGCAAATCGCAAATACAAACGTTAAAAGAAAGCAAACAACATTTTATTCCAAATGGCTATCTCAGATTTGCAAAATTTTGTGTTTTTGACCCCCCCCCCCCCAAAAAGAAGAATTTCCACAACAAAAAATGTTGACGATTAAAGGGAAATAATTACCTTTTTCCACAAAAATGGAGTTAGCACTTGAAATCGCCAGACGAGACCAAAATATATTGTAAATTCATCACAAATTTGTCCCCTCTTCTGTTTGCATGTTATGTTAATGATCTGCCAGCTGTCGTACGCTCAGATTGTCTCCTGTTTGCCGATGATGTTAAGCTATATGCTAGGGTTGACAGTTTTAGTGATGTTCGCGGCCTGCAGGCTGATATAGATGGGCTCTGCCAGTGGTCGGCAGCGTGGCAGTTAAAACTGAACCCAGCGAAATGTAAAATCCTCTCACTAACTCTGCGAACGAAACCCATCACAGGCGTTTACACGATGGGAAGTGAGGTGATTCAAAGAGTGCACGAAATGCGAGACCTGGGAGTGATGTTAGACGGAAAGTTGACTTTTGGTGCCCATGTAGACGCTGTGATGAAGAAAGCCAACAGGGCTCTCGGTCTTTTGATGAGATCGTTTCAAACCGGAAAAAATGGTCGCTCATTGTACGATGTCAATCCCAGGTCAATCATATCGACATACTGCGCAAATGTTCGATCAATACTAGAGTATGGCTGTGTTATATGGGGAGGAGCTGCCAACACGCACTTGAAAAGAACTGAAAAAGTTCAGCATAAGTTCCTGACTTGGCTCTGCGCTCGCTGTCGTGTTGCAGATGTCGCTTTGGATTATGATTGTCTTCTACGCCATTTCGGACTAGCATCTCTCGCTGTAAGAAGATTGCAATACGACATCATGCTCCTGAGAAACATTCACAACAACAAAATTGACTCGTCTTTCCTTGTAGAGTCATTCCCGTTGGCAGCTGCTCCCCGTGTACTCCGTAGCAGATTGTTGTTCCACGTGCCGCATGCCAGAGTGAACACGGTCAAGTTCAGTATGTTTGTCAGAATCCCTCGTCATTGCAACACGTTCCTAAACTCTACAAGGACCGTAGATATCTGGCATACAGGGATTGGTAATTTTAGGAAACATGTCATCGTATACTCCACTACAATACTCTAGTCAGTGTAATCATAGTGCTTTTACATCTCATAGGTCATGTCTTTTAGGTAGGCCGTGGGTATTTTTTAGTTGTCAGTCTAGTCATGTACTCATTTAAATATATCATGTCTTTGTCTTGTATCGCATTTTATATCACATGTTGTATGGTGTCGTTTATAATTTTAGGAAACATGTCATCGTTTACTCCACTACAATACTCTTAGTCAGCGTAGTCATAGTGTTTTATATCTCATAGGTCATGTCTTTTAGGTAGGCCGCATGTATTTTTGTGTTCAGTCTAGTCATGTACTCACTTAATATCTCATGTCTTTGTCTTATGTCGCATTTTATATCACATGTTGTATGGTGTCTTTTATAATTTTAGGAAACATGTCATCGTTTACTCCACTACAATACTCTTAGTCAGCGTAGTCATAGTGTTTTATATCTCATAGGTCATGTCTTTTAGGTAGGCCGCATGTATTTTTGTGTTCAGTCTAGTCATGTACCCACTTAATATCTCATGTCTTTGTCTTATGTCGCATTTTATATCACATGTTGTATGGTGTCTTTTGGGTTGGTATGTTTGTGTTTTAGCGTGTGTTTCGCTACGTTTGTGACTTCATCTATAAGTGGGTTTGATTGGCCCGTTGATGATTGAAATAAACTTAAAACTAAACTAAACATTTTGCATGCGACTTTCCTACCGAAAGATATTTCAAGTTAAAGTTGATAAGCGTTCCACACTTTTAACGACCGGTACTTGCAAGTACTTTTGGTCCTCATCAAACTGCGGGCTTTTCCCGTATTGATTTTTTTACGCAATGGAGTGGAAAATATATTGTGCGTTCTGCTTGGTGTGATTATATGTCCGGCGATCTTCTAAAACTAACAGCGATTGGAAAAAGTGGCAATAAAATCGGAAGCTCATCGATGCACATCAACGGCGGCATAGTTAGTGGTTGCGACCCTCAATTTGTGAAAATCGATTCATTTGTTTTCATTAGGAGCATTCTATAATTTGTCTGTGGCTGTATATAACACAGCCACAGACAAACTTCAGACCTGTGACCTTGCTTTATATTATCATGAAAAATAATAATTTTTCCCCAAAAAACTAACAAACAATAACACGAAACTGGCAATTAAATCTGAAGCTCATCGATGCACATCGACGGCGACCTATTTAGCGTCGGCAATTTGTTTACAAAGTCATTGTCATGCTTCTCGGCGCACTTAACCATTGTGGCGAGTTGTTCCTGATTAGTATACCCAAGTCCCGTAGCAGGCTTTGTTAATGACGTCACTGGTGCCTTTCTTGTGTAGCATTGCAAAATATATCTGATTTTGAGTTGAAAGCTAAATAAAGACTAATTAAAATTATTGTTTTTAAGTTTGAATTTTCTTGTTAATCATTATTAAAGGTATTTTATCACTATTTTATAGTAGTTGACACTTCAGAAACTTGTGACGTAATAATATTGTATCAAATATGCATTTCCCTCACCTTTTGCTATTGTGGCGCAGTGCCGAGTGCTTTGCGAGTACTAGCTTGCCTGGGGTTCAATTCATTCCGCCCTTATTTTATTCGAGTTGGTATGGTTTGCATGTTGTTGTTATTCATGACTTATACTGATAGTCATGCATCACGGATGCTTCACGGATTGCTTCACGGATCAGAGCGCTGCTCGAACGCACGATAGTGGCGCTAGTAGCGCTTTCGTTCTCCATGGCAACCAGGCGTGAGCCAATGAAAAGCCAGAACGTATTCCCTTTCTGGCTTTTGATTGGCTGACGCCTGGTTGCCATGGAGAACGAAAGCGCTACTAGCGTGTGTCCGAGCAGCGCTCAGTTTGATCGGAAACGTCACAGAGCCTCCAAAAATGCCGCACTCGATGTAAACAATGGTAGGGAAGGACGAATTTGTCAATGACCTTCATGAAGTACACAAGGTACTTGTTTGGTATTTTTTCCAAACTTACAACTTTGAATTTGGGAATAATTTTATTTAATTCTTAAATTTAAATAAAATAATTTCAAAACCATAACGGTTTACGGTTAACGGTTAACGGTAACCATAAGAAATTGTTGCTAACAAAATCAAAAGGTCATTATTTCCCTTTAAACACAAAACGGAAGGCATATTAGAGAACCAAGTAAGGACGATGCTCACACAAAATTTAAAAGCAATATCCTTATTTTTGACTGACTTATGGCTCCCTAAGTATAAGTAACTCATGACGTTATTGTTTTCAATTGTGGTTTTTGGCTTTTACTGACCAGATACAGACCCATAAATGGCACCACTGTATTTCTGAGACAAAACTAATGTAGAAACATGCCATTTGTAATTATTTTAATCAATTTCAAATTGTGTCCTTAGTGTGATCTGACCTTGACCTGAGAGCCATTATATGGGGTCAGGTTGTTGAAATGGCTGCTATTATCGAATTACACGTGTAAAATAACCTATACAACATGTGTCGCATGGCTTTCGTAGTCCTGTGACATTTTGTGACCTGACCTTGATCTTGACCTTTGCTTACAATTTCACTTTTACCTATGCGGGAGATGCATTATACATTAGCGAGCACTTTGTGAGATAATAGTCGCAAGGTAAGGCTTTGGAAGGAAAGTATGACCCAAAAACCCAAATACCTCAATTTTTACATTTGACCTGACTGTGACCTGACATGTGACCTTATTTGAAATATTTCGGGTATGTGTTATATTTGTCTCACTGAGAACTGTTGATCGCCGCCTTGCGCGTCTCGCTGCAGTCATTGTGTGGGAAGATACGAGGGGGGGGGGGGGGGTAAATTTACTTCCCTCCCCAGCGCCGCGCGTTCGGCTGGAGACCCCAGCGCCGCGCGGGTTAAAAAGCTCAACTGGACGAGAAAATAGCGGCCAGCATGCCGCCAGTCTGAACTGAAGTTGAAGTCTTCTCACCAACTTTCAATGGAATTGTAGTGTTTTGGGAGATAATGACGTTTTAGTGGCGTCATGTCATGCCATTTTTGGTGGAAAACGATAAATGTTTGAAAAATCGTAGAAAATAGAGTTTTGAAGCAAATTGCAAATAAAATACGTCAAAAGAAAGGAAATTACATTTTCTTTAAAATGGCGATCTCGGATGTCCGACATTTTGGGTTTTTGAACCTCAGGAATATTTTTTTTCTCGGAAAAAATCCACAAAATATATTTGTGTGGATTTGAAAAGTGAATTTCCGAAGCGTGAATACAAAAATAAGGTGATCGGCCCAAATCAACGGAGAAAAAATGGGGGGGGTACCTTTTTGCCACAAAAAGATCCCCAACGGAGAGAGGCTGGATTCGCGAGTGCCTCTCGCCAATTCCCCCCCCCCCCCCCCCCCCCCAAAAAAAAAAAAACGGGATCGGCCAGTGGGTCCAAGTCACACTCCGGCAGTTGGATGGCAGAGGAGGTGGTGGTTCCGAGTCACACCCAGGTAGTTGGATGGCAGGAGGTGGCGGGTCCGAGTCACAACATGATGGTGGGATGGCAGGAAATGGTGGGTCCGAGTCACACCCTGGTGGTTGGATGGCAGGAGTTGGCGGGTCCGAGTCACACCCTGGTGGTTGGATGGCAGGAGGTGGTGGGTCCGAGTCACAACATGATGGTGGGATGGCAGGAGATGGTGGGTCCGAGTCACACACCTGGTGGTTGGATGGCAGGTGTTTTTTTTCCGAGTCACAACATGATGGTGGGATGGCAGGAAGTGGCGGTGCCGAGTCACACCCTCGGTAGTTGGATGGCAGGAGGTGGCGGGTCCGGTGCCAACAAATTTAATGAGTTTTCGAGAAGAATTACCAATTTGTGTGCATTATTTTTTGTCATATGCTAAACTGGGCTTCGCATGTAGCTTCATGTTCCTTGTCTTAACCTATTGTGCAAAATATTCCTCACTTTCACCTTGGGTTATATTGAAAGTATGTCTTCCAAACGCACCTCCGTTTTGAAGATACACAAGCGGAAAAGCGCATGTGATCTGAGACTAGAAAATTTCCGGGGATAATGCAAGGACGTACTTGCCCTTTTTGTCTTTTGAATAACAACACAGCGAAGAACTTGAGCTTTCTGTCTACATATATTGGTGGTCTTATGTCAGGATGCCAAATGGACGTACTTCATCCGCATCTTATGACAGGTATTGTTGCTGCAGATGGAAATAAAATATGACTTCAAAGCATGTATACTTGTTTTGCAAGAGATGGCGCTACTGCGAAAGAGCAGTGAAGGAGCAGACAGCGGGGAAACAGCCGAAAACCAAAGTCTAGTTGACATGTTTTCAAAAAGCAAGTCGGGGTGGCGGAGAAAACCGACCACCGCTCTCGACAAGAGAAACATGAGAAAGTTCTGAGAGAAAACAAGAAAGAGAAAGATAATGTTCTGTCACTCATCTCAGGGTGCGCATTCATACGTGCCATCGCTTGTCATGATTATTTGCCTATCGTGCCATGACAACACTGTGCTTCGTTATTGCTTGGTTGCATCTTGAGTTAGCCTTTGTCGCCCACCTCGCAATACAGTTTCGTTGGCCGACAAGTGTTTCGTTTATTCTCTTTTTTCAGGTGACAACGCCAACACAGCTAGTACCGCCAGTGCCACAGAGAGTATTTTAAGGAGTTTAGGAGTTCGAAGGGGGGGGGGGGGGCGTTCGAACACCCCCAGCAGGGCGTGGAAAAATCACGAGGCCCAGCGGGACGCGGGTTAGGTCACTCGCACTTCTTAGCCATACATTGTAATATAAATAACACAGAACAATACAACTGACGTCACTGTGAGTGAATGCCTTGTCGATATAAATGTATTGAGGTAAATGTCTTGTCCGCCCCCCCCCCCCCGTCGGTGCGTTAGGCCCAATGATAAGCCCAATGATCGCCTGTTACTGTATAAGATGCAACAAATGTAGGACTTGAAGGAAATGCGCTGAAGCGGCTAACCTCGTACCTCGGGAGGCGGAAGCAGAGGGTGGTTTTGAACGGAAGGGTGTCCGATTGGGTCCCTGCGACATCGAGAACACCAGAGGGAGGACATCTTTCGCCTTTGCTGTTCGCTCTCTTCGTGAACGATTTACCGTGCGTGATTTCGACCAATTGTTTGATGTTCTGTGATGACGTGAATTTTTTTCACAAGATTGTTTCTCCAAAAGACGTCATTACACTCCAAAAAAGACCTTGATGCTGTTGCGCGCTGGGCCGAGGACTGGAGATTGAAGTTAAACTCTTCCAAATGCAAGGCATTTAAAATCACTCTGAAACGGAAATTTATTGATTCGAAGTACACAATTAATGGAACAGAGCTGGAAAATGTCAGTACCATTCGAGATCTGGGAGTCACTTTGGACCAAAAATTGACATTTGAGGTTCATATAAATGCCACTGTTGCAAAGGCAAACTGGGCATTTGGCCTACTTATTCGCACTCTCCAGTCAGCTTCCCGGCGTTGCAGCTTCAACAAGCGTTCTGCTCTAGCCGCCTTTAATGCAAACGTTCGGCCAATCTTAGAATACTGCTTGGTAATTTAAACTCATCTCGTTCGCGTCGAGAGGGTTCAGCACAGGTTCCTGATGTGGCTAGCCAACCACACTGCACCCCAGGGGCGGAACTTTTTGTTTTTGATTGGGGATGCAGTAGCAGGTACCCCCTCCCCCCCAAAATAGGGGAGAATATGAAAACGCCACGACCCTTAGAGGCGCATCTAATATGTATAATTTTGCGTTGCGCAACATATGTTAATTTGTGTGTAATAGAGGGTTATCCATTATGAAAGGATGCTCCATTGTGAGGTCATTTATAACTGGTAATCCAGAATACATACTTGGAGAATACATCAGGGGCGGTTCTGTGTCCCATGCAGTGGTTAGGCAAATGTGTTACCATAAAAAGCTAGTGTTTGTGCGACCAAAAACAACCAAAAATGTCTATTTAGGCCTGTTAACAGAATACATACAATCTTTCGCGCTATATGCAATCCGTAACGGTATAAGTAACAGTAGACACCTCTTTGTTATCAAAAGTGATCGGGCGGCCCACCAGGCTATACTATACGACTTTCCTGTGGGCGCTGCTGCACCGCTAGAAAACGAGTTTCTAAAATCACTTGTAATGGCATATTCTTTTCAAATGCAAGCAGTTTGATAAACAGCAGATTAACAAAAACGTTGGATTCGTAAATTATGGAACGTGAGGTTTCGCGCCCTAACACAGGGTATACAATATTTTTCATAAATATTTTTCTTTCTTATATTTGTTATATTATAAGTTTAATATATAATATATCTTCATTTCGACAAATTTTGAAAATTACCCAAATTAAGTCTACTACATCTTAAAGTGTTGTACGCATGTTTTTTAAACGTAAAATGAACTGCGGCTAAGCAACAAAACAAAATTATTTTACCATGGAACTAGTGCTTTCTAAATACATATACGTGTTATAAATCCAGCATCTGTAAATTTGCGTAAGGGTGGTCACATGTGACGTGACCACCTGACAACGCTCTTCTTTTAACGTTGAAATCTAATATTCTAAATTTGGATGTTTCAGTTTTATCCGATATTTATTCCGAAAGCACTGAAACCGATTTTCATATTTCCATTTGTATACGTTTTTAGTTGCTCGCAACACAAATCAAGTATTCTATCCTGCTCACAGTCGCATTGGGTTACTTTGGATACTATTAAAAAACAAAACCACACATAAATAGGCTAAAAAAGTTGGTTAGGCAATGTTGCTCCGTTGCCTATATGGGAAAACCGCCTCTAAAATACACATCACAGGGAAGGAAGTCATTGTGAACAGGTTGTCCCACTTACGGGCAAATGTATTGTTATTTTGCAAACAGGACATACTAATTTCACAAGTATTGGAAATGGAACATGCTGACTAATATGTGAGTATTTATATTTATATAACTAATATATCATGGCTAACATATACAATATTTATTAGTCACTCATACAAAGTCAATCAAAGAAATGTAACTAATATAAAAATTGAACAAAATGCAGGAATGCATAAAAATCAAGTTGACCACCAATGTAATTAGTATTTATCTGCATCTTTTCGGAGCAACTTTTGAGTTTAGCTTCCAACTAGCGTCATCCCTCGCTTGCCCAGCGACAACCCACATGCGCTGGAAGGAGGCGACCGCGCGGCTGCGCAGCGCCTGCAGCTTGGCCGCGCAGCAGCACTATCCGCGCCAAGACGCGCGCCAGCTCCTCGGCCGCGGCGGTCTGCTAATGCAGACCGAACAGGTTCATCCTCTGAGTGCTGTGTCGGATGAACTGGTTTAGCAGCTCTTTCCTGTTCAGGGCACGAAGTTCTCTGCCGTAGGTTGCGCAGATAGCCGCATGGTTTAGGCGACTTTGGGACATCGTCGACCTCAGGTAGGTTTTCAGTTTCTTCATGAGACTGAAAGACCGTTCGGCGGTGCAGCTCGTTGCTGGAGTCGTTAGACCCAGTATGACCATTCTGGCCACTTCTGGAAGAATGTCCTGGAGTTTCTCCATCAGTGCTGCGGCCTCGGACATTGTTTTAGACCGATAGCCCATGTCTTGCAGCATCTGGATGTGCAGCACCAAACGGTTCGAGTCTAGTCCATAGAAGTCGGCAGTACGTCTTGCCGCAGGTAGATCACCCGCCAGCGCGTCCTCCATGTCTTTCAGGATGATGTCATCTCCACCGCTGAATCGGTCTTGTACAGCTGCAGCCAGGTTGTCCAAGGCAGCGAAGTACTCTACCCTGTACAGCTCTTCCGGAGTTTGATGGTGGTGTTCCCCACCACCACCGAGACGTGTTGGCGCGCGAGTGGCGCGCTTGAGCTTAGGCTCATTGACATCCAGCTGTTCAGCCTGCTGCAAGGCGTCACACCAGAAGCGGCTGAACGAGCTGTCCTGACGTTGGGACAGCGCCGCCTGGCGCACCAACTTGATTTTCGCCAGGACATCCCCTACAGCCAGCTTCTTGCCCTGGATGGCAGTGATGGTCGGCGTGATCAGTTGGTAGAGGAGAAGGCCGAGCTTAATCATGAACATGAAGTCGAACTCCTCCATGGCCCTGATGAAACCTCGAGCCGTTGCAGCCGGTTCCGGGGCGGTTCCCTTGTCCTCCGTGATGGCTCGGAGAGCCGACATCACCGCCACCCAATTGGCCAGCAATGACTGCAGGCTTCTCTCATTGCAGGTCCAGCGGGTGCGGGAGAAAGGCCGCAGTCCCGTAGACGCTAAACCATCGTCCGAGTCTGCTTTGCAGTGGCTGAGGATGGCCAGTCTCTTGGGAGAGTCCCTCATGTAGTTGATGATGGCAGACACTTCGCCGAGGGCGTTCCGCAGTCTTGGTGTGACGGAGGTGAGGCTGGCCAAATTCAGGCGATGGGCCGCACAGTGAATAAACAGGGCCCGGGGCCGAAGAGCCTTGATGAGCGCCTGAACGCCGTTGAACTTGCCGGACATATATGATGCGCCATCATAGCATTGGCCACGCAGCTTTCCCAGCGGCAAGTCCAGGCGCACAAGGACGTCTTGGATCAGATCCGACAGGCTTCTGCCGGTGGTGGACTCGGTCGTGTAGAAGCCCATGAAGAACTCATTGGTTTCAAACGCCTTGTCGACTATCCGCACAGAAACGGACACCTGCTCCTGGTGTCCGATATCTTCGGACTCATCCACGATGACGCTGAACGCATCCGCTGAGCGCACCTCATCAGCCACCTCTCAGGATCGAATGGGCCATTAATTCCAGTATCTCGCTCTGGACGGAGTGGCTGAGAAACTGCTGGCCCTCTCGCTTCAGCCACTTCTCAACAGCAGGGCTGTGTTTCCCCAGTGTTGTGAGTAGCTGGTAGAAGTTGCCGTTTGTTTCTTCCCTGCTCCGCAGGGGCAGCCCTTGGTGAGCCAGGTACTCAACTGCATCGAAAATCGCATTCAGAGCTGATTTGGACTCATGCATGGATTTTGCCTTACCAGCGACGGCTTGCAGGAGGCCTGATTGGGCTGAGATGACGATGCCAGCTGCGTCACTGCGAGCACGTGGGTGTCGGAGTGCTCGTGCTGGTCGAAATGGAGGGGAACCTTCGCCCAGTTGCGGGATCCTCGGCTCCGAAAAGCCAGATCGAGCTTAGTCGCAGAGGCCAAGAGTCCCTGCATGTGTGCACTTGCACACTGGCGGCAGGTCACACAGTCGGCATGGCGGTCGTATACCAACCACGGATACTTTTCCCCCCACTTCGTGTGATTGAAGTGGCGGACGATCGTAGGTGTTGGGCGCCCACCTGACGTCGCAGGACGGGTGTCCGCGGCCTCTGAGTGCCCAGTAGAAAAAGCATCAGGATCTGGACTGGAAGGATGTTCGGCTGTCCTTTCACTTGATGTCGTGGGACGGGCATCCGGCGCCTCCGAGTACCCAGTGGAGGGAGCATCAGGATATGGACTGGAAGGACGTTCGGCTGTTCTTTCACCTGACGTCGTGGGACGGGCGTCCGCCGCATCCGAGTGCCCAGTGGAGGGAGAATCAGGTGCAGGGCTGGAAGGACGCCCAGTTTCCACACGGCTGGAGGAAACGGTGAAATGGGAGAATGGGTTAGGATTTAGGAATGTTTTTTTTAAGTTGATGAATATTTGGGCTTTATGGCGTGCCAACTACTAGGTTATACTGTGCCCATAACTAGGTTATGTGGTGCTGATATAGGTAATATGTTTAACTTAAAAATGATACTCGCCCGGGAATGGCATCATACATAAAACACAAAACTACACATGACTACACACATCCTAGCTGCTATTTTGCCTTGCACAGCTTAACAATGGTGGGCTCGCCTGTATCATAGAGCAATAAGGTCAGTAGATCAAATGAAATTGTCAATGATGGACTTGCATGGAAAGGGCGATACAATCCATAGAACATCTGGAATGGTTATATACAATATAAGTTGAGCATGGTTGTCTTTGTGATTTCATTTTGACCTGACACAATATGACCTTGAGGAAAATAATTACACTAGCTTGTGCAAAATAGATGTACAAACAGCTGCTACAAGCTTCATCAACTCCTGCCCATTGGATGTAGGGGCTATTATACAAACTGGCCAGATGTGGGCAATATGTATGTAGGGCAATAAATGCCCTCAATTAAATGTTAACTTAAAGGGAAATGTAGTGATTATTGTGTATTGGCCGCGCGGGGCGGAAGTGCCCCGCGAAGTACCGCACGTGCGGCTGCACGTGCGGCGGCAGACGGTGTTTCCGCCGTCGCGGTGTCGGCGAGGCGCGGGTGAGACGCGCAGGGTCGCGGTAAGGTACGGTCGGGCACAGTGTGCGGTCCCGGGTTCGGGCTGTCGCATGAGTTAGTCTATTGATTGGTACAAGAATAAACATTTGTTTCATCTTCTCGTTACAAGCTATTTCGGCCTTCGCTCGGACGCAACTCAAGCATCATGTCGACAGTGCCTGTGGCGGGCGCCGACGCAGTGAGGATTGGGCTGACAGACGCTACCGTGGTGAGTGCCCAGCCGGCGTCGGTGATGTCAGCGTTCGACGTGCGGATCGTTGCTGAATATGACGGTTCGACAGATGTAGTTGAGTGGTACGAAAGAGCCCAGCTGCTGTGTGAACTCCGTGGGGTGTCGCTGGCGTCGGTGCTGCCGCTGCGGCTGACGGGTGGCGCCTTCGCCGTCTGGTCCCAGCTGCCAGCTGAAAGCCGCGGATCGCTGGAGGCTGTGCGTGATGCCCTGTATGCGGCATTCGCCCTCGACCAGTTCGCCGCGTTTGACGCGTTCTCGAGCCGCCGTCTCCAGCCGGGAGAGTCTCCGGATGTGTTCTTGGCCGCCCTCCGGCGCCTTGCGGCCCTGTTTGGAGGTGTCCCGGATCGCGCACTGGTCTGTGCGTTTGTTTCCGGGCTGCCGGACTCTGTCCGGCATGCCATTCGGGCCGGGAGCAGGGCGGAAGGCCTCGATCTGCCCGGCGTGCTGGCTCGCTCGCGCGCGGTACTCAGCGATGAGTGCGTCGCGGCGGTGGCGGCAGCGGCGGCGGCGCCGCGCGGTAACCCGCGCCCGCGTGCCGGACCGCCGCGCCTGACTCGCTGGCCGAAGCGGCGCTGCTGGACGTGCGGAGAGGTGGGCCACATCTCCGTGTCCTGCCCTCGTAACACGCCGGGAAACGCCTCGGGAGATGGCGAGTCAGCGCCGGCGTCGTCTCCCGCGCAGTGACCGGCGGCACCCTGCCTGTGATTTCCGTGCTGATCGGCGATCGGCAGTGCAGTGCGCTGATAGACACAGGCTGTACAGACACGCTCGTGTATGCCAGGTGCTGCCGGCGGTGGCGCCCGCGCCGAATCAGTGTGACCACGCTGAGCGGCGATCAGTTCTGCTGTGCCGGGGTGGGCAGTATCGACGTGCGGACTTTGACCGGTCAGCAGGCGCGGCTCGAGGTGCTGGTTTTGGAAGATCGGCCGATGGGAGTGGACCTGCTCCTCGGTATGTCCGGCATCTCAGCGCTGGGAGGCATAAGTGTGCGGGCGCCGTCTGACGTGCGGTTCTGCGGTGCTGCCTGGCGCCCTCCGCCCGCGGTCGACGCTGCAGACTTCACGGCACGCTTCGACGCGGATCGACGTGAGTGGACCGTCGCGTGGAAGTGGGCGAACGGGGCCGGGCCTGACTGCCTGACGAACGGGGTAGCACAGTACGGGATCGCTCCGACCGCGCGGCAAGAGTTCGACCGTGAGATCGACGCGTGGATCGCCAATGGCTGGCTCCTCCCGTACGACGAGCAGGCGGACGGGCCGCCGCGCGGGCTGGTGCCGCTGATGGCAGTGCGACAAAACAACCAGGCCAAGGTGCGTCCCGTCTTGGACTACAGGGAGCTAAACGGCTTCGTAACGGCTCACACGGCGGACGCGGACGTCTGCGCTGATCAAATGAGGAAGTGGCGTCGCCACGGGGAGCGCACCGCCGTCGTTGATCTGCGCAAAGCCTACCTGCAGCTCCGCCTGGAAAGACGGTTGTGGCCGTTCCAAACCGTCATCGTCCGAGGGCAGCGCTACTGCCTCACCCGGCTCGGCTTTGGACTGAATGTCGCTCCCATGATCATGAAGGCCGTCGTCCGTGCAGTGCTGGCGCAGGACACAGACATCGAACGTGCGGTACTCCCGTATGTGGACGACCTCCTGGTCGATGAGGACATCGTCAGCGCGGACCAAGTCGTGCGGCACTTCGCCCGGTTCGGCCTTCAGTGCAAGCCACCGCAGCGGGCTGCGGACGGCGCGCGCCTGCTCGGCCTGCGTGTGCGGCGAGAGGCCGGCGCGCTGCGGTGGACGCGCGACAACGGCGTCGCGGTGCCGCCCGAACAAGTGACCCGCCGCGCCGTGTTCTCTTGGTGTGGTCAGCTGGTGGCGCACCTGCCGGTCTGCGGCTGGCTACGGCCGGCCGTAGCGTGGCTCAAACGGCGGGTGAATGCTGTCACCCGCGGCTGGGATGATGTCGCTGACGACGCGGCGCTGCGAGGACAGATCGCGGCCGTGGCGGACCGTCTGTCAGCTGCTGACCCAGCGCGCGGCCCGTGGTGCTTCTCCGGCGACAGCGCCATCATCTGGGTCGACGCCAGCTCGATCGCCGCAGGAGTTGTCGTCGAGACACCGGATGACGGCATCGTGGAGGACGCCTGTTGGCTACGCGGCGAGGACTCTGCAGCGCTGCACATCAACATGGCCGAGTTGGACGCCGCCGTTCGCGGTGTCAACATGGCGATCGCCTGGGGCGTGAAGGTCATTGACCTCCGCACGGACTCTGCCACCGTGCACCGGTGGATTGACGACGCCCTCAGCGGCCGAGCGCGGCTACGGACGAAGGCTCAAGCCGAGATGTTGATCCGACGCCGGGTAGACATCATCCGACAGCTGGTGGAGGAGCTCCGGCTGACGCTGTCCGTCACGCTGGTGAGGTCGGCGGAAAATCGGGCGGACGCCCTGACACGAGTCCCCAAGGAGTGGCTGCGTAGCGAGGGCGCGGACGAGCGCGTGGTGTGTGATGACAGCACGCTCGGAGCGTGTGAGGGCCGTGTGCTGTGCGGTGGGCCTGAAGATCGCACGGTGTGTGATGACAGCACGCGCGGAGCGTGTGAGGGCCGTGCGGTGTGCGGTGCCGGTGAGAGGGCGTGCGATGTGGCTGAGACTCGTGCGGCGATCGCAGAAGTGCACGAGCGGGCGGGCCACCCTGGGATCCGACGGACCCTGTATTTCGCGCGGCGCGATGTGTCGAGGAATATTTCACGCTCCGAAGTGCGGAGTGTCGTAGGAAAGTGTGATGTGTGCTCTTCTATCGACCCGGCCCCTACACAGTGGGACCACGGCTCGCTCGGCGTGGTCGAGACGTGGGAACGCATCGCCATCGACGTCACACATCATCAGCGACAAAGCCACCTCTCCATCATCGACTGTGGGCCGTCTCGTTTCTGTGTGTGGCGCCCGCTGCGCCATGCAGACGCCAACGAGGTCGCCAGCCACCTCGAGCAGCTGTTCCTCGAGCGTGGGGCACCAGTGGAGATCTTGGCGGATAACGACACCGTCTTCCGCAGTCAGCGATTCGCTGCGTTCGCTGCTAAGTGGGGAGTAAAGCTGCGGTTTCGGGCGGTGTACGAGCCGGGCGGAAACGGGATTGTGGAGCGTGTGCATCGGACTGTGAAAGTGATTGCCGCCCGGAAACGCTGCTCGATTTCGGAGGCTGTACATCTGTACAATGTGACGCCCCGTGACGGGAGTAACGCGGCGAGCTCCCCTGCCGGGGGACTGTACAGATATACGGTGCGCGACTGTGTGCGGCCGGCCGCTGATCAGCCGGTGCCGGAGCGCGCCGGAGCTGAGCCGGACATCGCGCCGCCCGGCGCCGCTGTGGCCTACGAGGTGGGCGACGCCGTGTGGGTGAGGCGGCGGGGAGCGCGGTGCACAGAGCCGTCTCGGAGGGGGGTGGTGACCGGCACCGTGTCTACACAGGTGGTGGAAGTCGACGGACTGCCGTGGCACGTGCGGTGCCTGCGGCGGCGCCACGACGGAGTGGCGGCAGACAGTGACTGTTCCAGCAGTCGAGCCAGCGACGCACCGCCGCTGTACGTCCCGGCGCGCGAGGATGTGGACTTAGAGTCGTGTAGCGATGCCGCCGGTGGTGATGAACCGGCTCCACAAGATCCGCCTCTGCGACGGAGCGAGCGCAACCGACAGCCTCCGCAGCGCCTGTGTTGTGCAGACGATGCTTGAGTTGGTGTAGGTATAGCGCTTGTGAATTGGTGGTCGATGTATGATTAGTGTCGGTGTGATTGTGTATGATCTTTGAGATCATGGGGAGGGTGTAGTGATTATTGTGTATTGGCCGCGCGGGGCGGAAGTGCCCCGCGAAGTACCGCACGTGCGGCTGCACGTGCGGCGGCAGACGGTGTTTCCGCCGTCGCGGTGTCGGCGAGGCGCGGGTGAGACGCGCAGGGTCGCGGTAAGGTACGGTCGGGCACAGTGTGCGGTCCCGGGTTCGGGCTGTCGCATGAGTTAGTCTATTGATTGGTACAAGAATAAACATTTGTTTCATCTTCTCGTTACAGGAAATAATGACCTTCTTCCACAAAAATGGAGTTAGCACTTGAAATCGCCAGACGAGACCAAAATATATTGTAAATTCATCACATTTTGCATGAAAACTTTCCTACCGAAAGATATTTCAAGTTAAAGTTGATAAGCGTTCCACACTTTTAACGACCGGTACTTGCAAGTACTTTTGGTCCTCATCAAACTGCGGGATTTCCCCGTATTGTTTTTTTTACGCAATGGAGTGGAAAATATATTGTGCGTTCTGCTTGTTGTGATTATATGTCCGGCGATCTTCTAAAACTAACAGCGATTGGAAAAAGTAGCAATAAAATCGGAAGCTCATCGATGCACATCAACGGCGGCATAGTTAGTGGTTGCGACCCTCAATTTTTGAAAATCGATTCATTTGTTTTCAACATTAGGAGTATTGTATAATTTGTCTGTGGCTGTATATAACACTATGCTTTATATTATCATGAAAAATAATATTTGTTCCCCAAAAAACTAACAAACTAACACAAAACTGGCAATTAAATCGGAAGCTCATCGATGCACATCGACGGCGACCTATTTAGCGTCGGCGGTTTGTTTACAAAGTCATTGTCATGCTTCTCGGCGCACTTAACCATTGTGGCGAGTTGTTCCTGATTAGTATACTCAAGTCCCGTAGCAAGCTTTGTTGATGACGTCACTGGTGCCATTCTTGTGTAGCATTGCAAAATATATCTGATTTTGAGTTTAAAGCTAATTAAAGACTTATTCAAATTATTGTTTTCAAGTTTGAATTTTCTTGTTAATCATTATTAAAGGTATTTTATCACTGTATTCCATAGTAGTTGACACTTCAGAAACTTGTGACGTAATAATATTGTATCCAATATGCATTTCCCTCACCTTTTGCTATTGTGGCGCAGTGCCGAGTGCTTTGCGAATACTAGCTTGCCTGGGGTTCTATTCATTCCGTCCTTTTTTTATTCGAGTTGGTATAGTTTGCATGTTGTTGTTATTCATGACTTATACTGATAGTCAGTCATGCATCACGGATGCTTCACGGATCAGAGCGCTGCTCGAACGCACGCTAGTAGCGCTTTCGTTCTCCATGGCAACCAGGCGTGAGCCAATGAAAAGCCAGAACGTATTCCCTTTCTGGCTTTTGATTGGCTGACGCCTGGTTGTCATGGAGAACGAAAGCGCTACTAGCGCTACTAGCGTGTGTCCGAGCAGCGCTCAGTTTGATCGGAAACGTCACAGCGCCTCCAAAAATGCTGCACTCGATGTAAACAATGGTAGGGAAGGACGAATTTGTCAATGACCTTCATGAAGTACACAAGGTACTTGTTTTGTATTTTTCCAAACTTACAACTTCGAATTTGGGATAATTTTATTTAATTCTTAAATTTAAATAAAATTATTTTAAAACCATAACGGTAGCCTAAGAAGAAAACAAAATGTTGCTAACAAAATCAAAAGGTCATTATTTCCGTTTAAAGAGAAAAGTTTGTGGTCAATTAAAGTAAAAGTTACCTTGTCATAATGAAAAGTTATCAAATAATATATTATACATTACCTCTTTCAAACTTTTCCAAACATGGCTGATATGGACATCTGTCTTTTTCTTTTGGATGACATCTTGGGAGATGGACAGGTTACATTAGCCAAAGGAAAAGGAGGCTATCAGTCACTGAAACAGTAAAGCCAACACATCATAAGCCAAGGCCAGGTGTAAAGTAGAAATAATAGTGCAGTGGGGTAGGTACATGTCACAATCATGTTTTAAATGCCACCTAAAAAGATCGAACTATATGGTAAGTGTAAACCTTCTCCCACTCTAAACTCTATGGAGCCAGAGGTGAGACCTAGATTGAGACAATCATACTATGTGTTTGGCTCCATACAGTTGTTGGCCCTGGGTTCACATACAAGCTTACTTCCATATCACACTCATAGCCCAAAGGAATCCAATAGTGCCAAAGTATAGCAGTGTTCCTCACCATTACATGGGTTGATCTTTTGGTAAGTGTCAATCCTTGAGGTGGCATGAAAAAAAGGCAATGAGAGGATAAGTGTGAGGTAGAAATAATAGTCAGGTGAAGCACATTCATGATCATAACATATATTGCAAAAACTTGTTATTTTGTATTTCATACGAAACTAAAATGCATCAGAGGTATCGCTAGATGCATTGTTGTATAATCGCAAAACTAGTATATGCCAGACTAGTAGCCTGATTATATGTGCTCTTGGGTAATTACGATTACAATACAGTTACAGCATGCACAGAGGTGAGGATTGCACTGAGAATTGAGATTCCCCTATTTCTTGGGAATGTTGTTGGTGAAGAATTGCTAACTTGCTGGGTAGGTACTTATAACTTACCTACCTTACCTACCTAGTCTTTCAGATTAATTCATGGTCGTAGATTCAAATACTGGTGAGAAGAAAAAAAAAACGGTCATTTATATCATGCCTGTGCATGATAATGATCAGTATTTTTAGATACATCATACTGCTATGTGCTCTGAGAGGCACTTACTTGCTTTATGTTTCCAGCTTCAGTAAATTTGCAGTTGAAGTAGACTCTAATTTTGTTTAAAATTGTGCATTTGACTTCTTCTTTCTTCTTCTTTTTTTGTTTGGGGGGGGAGGCGGTACTGATTTAATATGTCCACTATTTGTGTCATAATTATTTCCTTTGTTTATTTTATTAATTTATGTTTTTCAATGTGTGTACATTTTTTTAAAACATAACTTTACACCTAACCACACAATATTCCATTGGCAGACAACCTACTGTAACCCTAAACCTAATCTAACTTAACGTAACCCCATCCAATAACATTGGAAAATATAATTGGAGAAACAAATTATGATGCAAATGATGGCCATATTCAAAATCAACCACCAAAAAAGGGGAATAAATGTCAAAGTTTGAAACAATATTGAAGACTACTTAAACTGTAATAAAACCCCAACTTCTGTATATGTATGGACACTAGTCCAAATATTGCCTACATCGTGTTCAATAGGATTATAAGATAAGCATTAACTAAGACTCATGTGGGTATGAGGTCATACGATTTGGTTTGAAACTTTGTGGGGGGTGTTAGTCTGGTAGATATCTGAAAAAGTATTTATCAAAATATATAATTTTCCAAATGGGATGGGACTCAAATTGAGAATGCTACACTACAATAGGAATGGTATGGCTGTAGTATGAGACTTGTAAACAATTCATTTTTTTAAGGAATCGATTCACCAGTGATTCCCGTGAAACCTCGATGATTTGATTGATTCACACTACCATTGAGCGTAAACATAAAGTGAATCTCGATTCACCAGAGATTCACGGCTCAGCACAATAATTCAACTCTGATTCACATGCAATTATTGATTAAATATTGCAATATTTCTTATTAATGATAATTGGGGGGTTTGGGGAGCTGCAACTGCCCATGGTTATGTGGCACCCATACCAATTTCGTATTTCAGCATATGAATAATGAAGATAATAATCATAATATTTTGCCAAATTAACGACAGCTTGGCCTATGCACCATGAGTAAAGGCAATGCACTATGGAGGTGCAGCTTCAGGTACCAACTTACTCTGGTTAAAGGCTACATGTAAAGGCAAGCAGATGACAAAGTCCATGAACGCAATCAGCAATAGCAACCAAATCTCATTGGGATTATTGAAAATGCAATGAAAAAAAAAACACTGGCAGTTCTGACACATTCTCAGGGTCACGGCCCGCGGCCCGCAACATTCACAACCAACAAGCCCAAAATAAATATAAACACAGTGCACGCCCCACAGTAAAAAATAAAACGCAAATGTAGCGCGATTTCGAGTCATAGCCGCGAACAAAGAAACAATAAAAATAAGAGTTATAACCAAATGTTCGCAAATAATTCACTTAGTTCTTAAATTTTAACCTACGAATACTTATAATTTAGGATGCATATAAAACTATTTTGTTATTCTTAATGTCCAGAATATTTACCTATGAGCTATGTAATATGTTGATAAACAAACATTCGTGATGTTTCAAATCTGTTTCGAATATGACGCATAAACGACAATTCAGGAATTATATAATAGATGTTAGAATATGGCTAAACAAGGCCCTAGGCTTAATCAAACATATTCCTCTACTTATAACTGTTAGTACTTTGACTTACTACTTGTGTTTTGTCTTTCCCTGGCCCCAAGCAGCTTCACAGTGAAGTACCTAGGTATGCAACTTGCAAGTGAGTTTGCTATTTCCAATTCCAACAACAAGTTTTGCATAAGATTGGTTAAGATCTTTGTTGTTCTGTCTGACCTTTTCATTCTATTGTGTTCAATGTTATGCTCTGCAGTCTCCTCCCAGGCAATTATGATATCAGTAGATAAGAAGGTAATAGGTATGATTTCCCAGCCTAAGTCAGGCATCATGAATGCTCTGTTGGCAGGGTTTCATGAACTACCATTTATCAACAGTGCCTGCCTGGGTACTTAGTTACCTACTTCCTAGTTTCCTACAATATGAAACTCAGATTTGTATTCGTACAATCAGTTGGATTAGATTCCTTTGGTGATTCTATGCAGTGACAATGATTCGATTCATGATTCACATCAATGTTTGTGTAAAAGGAATTGATTCACCTGTGATTCTGTCAAACGATGTGATTCTTGAATTGTTAATCGACTCACCATTAATCGCTAACAAGTCTGAAATTTACTTTACCCTATCTGACAGTCCAAGTAAGTCATATTATTGGGGATGCAGATGAAAGACTGGGGATGCAGATGCATCCCCCTAAGTATATAAAGTTCCGCATGTGCTGCACCCTATCTGTTTCGTCCGTCTCTCGAGTACGATCGGTTGCTTGTGTTTTATGACGTACGACCGCTCCGCGTCAGGCGTGTGCAGTGTGATGTGATGTTTTTGACTAAGCTTTTTAGAAGTCTCATCTCATCATCTTACTTGCTTAACTGTTTTAGTGTTCCATGTCCCATCCATGAACACCAGGGTTGCGGCGTTTACCCTGTTCGACGTCCCCCGCGGCCGTGTAGACACCGTGCAATCCAGCCTATTTGTGCGGAGACCCCGCTCGGTGAATGACTTTGTCGCTTCGAGTCCTCTGAGTGATGTTTTTAACGATGCAATAGGAAGGCTTAAGGACATAGTGGGGTATACGTCGACGTTGGGAACTTTTATTTAGACTCCGACTCGATTGATGTGATGTTGTTTCTTTTATGAATGCTGTATACTTCATTATATTATATGATGGACTTCACCTGTAACTGGGCTCGTACCTGTTGGTGATTAATAAATCATACAATCATAAAAGCTGCGAAATTGATGGACCCGCCCTCACTGCAGTTTCGATTTCGACGTCAATGCATTGATATATTGATATTGATTGATATATTGATATTGATAGCTCAATGACATCTAGCCAATGTTAGAAGCTAGATTCGATTCATATTTTTCCAGTGTAAAATATGCAAATATACAAAGCTGGCGCTACATGCAAATGCGTGACTGCACGATGTCTTTAGACCACCAGTTTCGTATAACTTGCATTGTCTTGCCTGAGCAGAGCGCAGTAATGTTGAATCAAGACACTGAAATAACGACACTCTTGAGGCA
>JAXIVJ010002773.1:0-5000 GCA_036785665.1 Chirona hameri | reverse complement strand
ATGAAGCGAAGCGTCAGAGATAACATCTCTCTCTCGGTTCGACCTGATGACGCGAGGTGCGCGAGCCGGTGGCCGAGCCGGCGCAAGTTCGCACGGCGGCCGGCAGATGTCCCCGCTATACATCAACGAGTCGCTCACGAACTATAATCAGCAGCTGTATAACCAACTGCTACAAGCCCGCAGATCAAGCGGAGGCTCCAGAGTGGCATCCATCTTCAGCGGAGGGGGCTTGTCTTCTGCAGAACCATCAAGAACGGCCCCAACATCCGAGTCGCAGACGAGGCCACACTTCAGCGAATCATCGGCAGCTCTGGCTCCGAAGGCTCACATCTGGCGCGGGGCAGCTCTTCATCGGCCGGAAGATCTGAGCTTGTCAGCTCGTCGCGGCCCGGCGCCGCGCCCCTGGGCGGCGACGGCGAAGGCGCCGCGGTGCCACCGCGCTCGAGCCCCGGCTCGAGCCCCGGCCACGCCCGCCCCGGGCGTGGCCGCGCCGGAGCCGGCGACGTCTTCTGGAGCTGGTGCGGCCGTCGTCTCCGCGGGTGTGGAGTCGGCCGGTGTCGCAGCCGGTGGCGCGCGAGCTGCCACGGCTGCTGAGCGGCGTCCGGCCCTGGGCGGCGGGGCGGGGGTCCCGCTGCTTACTGCTGCCTCTGGGTCGCCGCCGCCGGGCAGCGCTGCTGCGCCCTCCGGTGGGGCGCCGTCCAGTGCGACCGCCGAGCCTCCGGGGACGCCGAGGTTTGAACTGCCGACTTCCTGCGAAATGACTTCCAGCACAGGCCACGACTAACATCGTTCGTCCTAGTGATGCTGACACGCCAAGCGCTAAGTACCTAGCGAGGCTGCAATTCCTGAGTTGTGTTTCTTGCTCACTAGTTTCGTTTAGCATCTATCCTCAGTACCACCTAACTACCTTGTTGGACAGAGGACGCGTAATTTGTGTTGATTTGCTGGTACAAATAATCTCAATCTTCTTCTGTGTCGTTGTCTGTAATGCTAAGGCGAGTTGAAGAGATGGTTCATCGCAAGTGTGTTATGAGAGGTGTCTACAGGGAGGTTGTCCACGGAAAGGTGTGTTATGTGACAGTGCTTGACTGAGCGCCGCCACACACAGGTTTGGGTTGTGCCGGATCTGGGCCGTGTTCGCCTTCCGTCGGTGGCGCCGCGGCGGGCGGTGGTGGCCGGTCGTGCCGGCGCGTGCTTCGGCTGCTCTCCGGTGGTCTGCGGTGGCGGCGCGGTCCGGCCTCCGTCGTCCGTCGCGGGTCTCCGGCTGGTGGCGTCGCTGACCTTCGGTCTGGTAATACCTGCCCCGCTCTATTTTTGCTTATAGATGTACTCGTAAGCCGTTTGCAATGCTTGTTTATAAGAATGCGTCTGGCGCCCGGATGGCGACCCAGCACTATGGTCGTAAGTTCACGGAAGGTTATTGTTGTGCGGCCGCAATGCATAGCCGACCGATATCGATGCCAACGGCACACACTCACACAAAGACACAAACACACACAAACACACACACGAACACAAACACCGTATCACAACTGCCTGTCTAGGAGCGCCGCATGGCCGGTCTCCTCGACACAACATTTACGAAGCATCCTCAACTTTGTGCACAGCTTTGTCCCCCCAGCTCTGTTTTGCATTCGCTTTGATATCTGCAATCGAGTACCGAACATCTGATGGATACTATTAGAATGATGTCTATGAATTGTAGAGGCCTTGGTGATCTGAAGAAGAGAAGGGATGTAATGCATTACATTAGAAGTAAGAAGTTTGGTATTGTTTTCCTACAAAATACGCATTTAACCACAAACACAATACCATTTTTTGATACTTTATGGAAAGGAACATGTTTGCATTCCTGTTTTTCATCACGAAGCCGAGGAACTAGCATATTATTTAATCGTAGTTTGCAATACACTCATCACGGATAAGAAGTCAGAGTGTGGAAATTTCCATATGGTAGCATGCCAAATTAATAACGAAACATATTTGTTTGTTAATGTTTATGACCAAATAAAGACAAGCCAGCGTTTTACGAGGAACTTAATGGTCATATAGGGCAGTTCAATGTTGAATTCATTATTCTTGCTGGTGATTTAAATTTTGTGATGAATCCAGACGCAGATTCATTGCATTATGTAGGAGAAAATAACGCTCGCGCAAAACAAGCTTTCCGAGATTTATCATACAAATACAATCTGATTGATGCGTGGCGCCATGTTCATCCAAATGAGCGTAAATATACATGGCGCCGAAACACACCATTCAAAGCCGGGCTTTTAGACGTCTTCTTCGTGAGTGACGATCTTCTCAACACCTTGTCTGACATAGAAATTTGACCAGGATATCGCACAGACCATAACGCTATCACACTATCAATGCGTAGGAAGCAAAAAAGAGGAAACGGCTTGTGGAAATTTAATCTGTCGCATTTATCAGAGGACGACTATATTGAAAGAATCAAATCCTGTATTAAGGACACCTTGAGGCAATACGCAGTTCCCGTGTATACCGACAAAGCTTATAGTGATTATAAATTGTACGGGTCAATTCGGTTAACGATAAGCGATTGCGCCTTTTATGAAACACTCATTATGATGCTTAGAGGCGAAACGGTAAAATATTCAAAACAAAAGGCAAAGCGCTCACGTGCTGCAGAAACGAAATTGATGTCAGAAATATCAGAGGCGGAAACAAAGTTAGGAGCATCGGGTCTTCAGCGTGATGCCGAGTACGTAGATACACTCAAAGACAGACTTGAAGAATTGAAACGTCCGATCATGGAGGGACTCATTGTTCGTTCTCGAGTGTCATGGCACGAGCAGGGAGAACGAAGTTTTAAATACTTTTTATCATTGGAGAAGAGGAATTTTAATAAAAAGTGCATTGAATATATTAAGGACGGCGATAAATTGATTTCTAAAACGGAAAAAATCATTGAAAATTTATCGGACATTATGCAAAATAAGTATAATATTTGTGATAACATAACTCCAGATCGTTCATTTATAAGCAATCACGTGAGAGATAGGCTTAGCCAGGAGGACCAACTTCAACTTGACGCGGATATTTCTATGTCAGAATTAACACAAGCTCTAAATGCAATGAAGAAAAGAAAAACGCCTGGCTCAAATGGATTCCCAGTAGAGTTCTTTCGCAACTTCTGGTTAGAGATAGGACCATTTCTGTACCGAGCGTTCAGAACTTCCCTCTCTGAAGGTGTTGGACTACAGTCGCATCAAGAAGGCATAATCACATTAATTCCCAAGAAAGGGAAGTCCCCGTGCACATACAAAGGATGGAGGCCTATCACGCTGCTTAACACCGATTACAAAATAATATCTACTGTCATCTCTAATAGGATGAAAAGTGTGATGACAAAACTTATCAACCCAGCACAAACAGCATATACATCTGGACGTTTTATAGGCGAAAACACTAGGCTCGTGTATGATATAATACATTGGACTAAAGAGAACGAGAAACCAGGAACCATTATAGCTGCTGACTTTGAAGCGGCATTTGAATCAGTCGCCTGGTCCTATATTCGAGTAGTAATCGGTGGATTAAACTTTGGACCTAAAATGCTACAACTGATAAACCATTAATATTTGAATACTACAAATTACTCGCGTATATTGCTTAACGGATATCTAGGTAAAAAGATAAATCTGCATCGAGGAATAAGACAGGGGGTCCTGCCTCAGGATATCTATTTAATTTGGCTGTCTCTGTGCTAACAGAACAAATAATGAAGTCCAACCTCCTGACCGGAATACAAATAGCGCCAGACCACGAGATAAGAATAAGCCAATATGCAGACGATACGATTATTCTCTTAGATGGATCTGAAAGTTCTATCGCAGGAGCTATCACCGAACTGGTGAGCTTTAGTCGACAGTCTTGTCTCAAAATAAATTTAGAAAAAACGTCCTGTATGCCAATAGGCATATCATCAGGAGAGCAACACAGTGCGGAACACAGTATAAGGGTTGTGAATGAGCTCAAAATTTTGGGGATAACATTTGACCGAAACGTCGCGAACGTAACAGATAGCAATTTTGAAAATAAAATTATTGCGATTAAAAAAGAGCTAGAGCAATGGAACAGGCGAAACTTGTCACCGATTGGGAAAATATGCATCGTGAAAAGTTTACTGCTCTCAAAATTGGTCCACATGTTCATGGCATTACCCAATCCGTCTGATAAATGCATTACAAATTCTTGAAAGGACGTTTTTTCTGTTTTGTATGGGGCCATAAAAAAAACAAAATAAAACGAACAAGGTTAATACAACCGTTTTCTGATGGGGATTAATAATGGTTCATATAGATAGCTTTATTAAAAGCATGAAACTAACATGGCTAAAGCGTATGCATATATCATGCTCAGAATGGGTTGTGCTCGCTGCGCAAGCACTTCCTGAACTCGATTTACTTTTAACATACGGGACTAAAAACTCAGTTTGATAAGTAATAAGACTACAAATCTGTTTTACAGAGACATACTTGATGCAATAATTAAGTTTGATAAAGGATATAAACCATGCAACGAGGAGATTGTAACCGATAATATATGGTTCTCGAACTGGACCAAATACGAAACGTCGATAGTAAAAAAATGGGATGACAAAGGTCTTAAGTTGAAGGGGATTTATATAATCCGAATACAGGTGTCATCTACACCCAGCAGGACCTTGAAACAGTGTATGGAATATACATGACATTTCTGTGTTACGCGTCTTTAGTTCGCAGCTTCATAAGAGTCTGCAGGGACGAATAGACACGGATTGGATTAAAAAACCTAACATTCCATATAAAATAAATTTAGTGTTGAATCATAGGACATTTTCGAGGCATGCGTATAGCACATTTGTTGCAAGAGTAGCTGATAATAATATTCAATCGAACCAGCGTCTCGAGGGAAAATGGACAGCGATATTGAAAACTATACAGAAGGAACCGTACAGAGAGCTGCTTCAGCAACTATGTCAACCTTTCTGATTT